>CM027669.1:9670000-9712500 GCA_015731905.1 Salix dunnii
GGAGTTTTTCTAAAAACAGCACTTCAGATAAGCAAATCACCCAATCTTCAGACTATTTTTGGAAAATCCTGGAGTTTTCTACAAAAAAGTGAACATGAGGAGGTCCCCCGATAGTGAGATCATTTTTAGAAAAACACGTAGAGTTTTTATAAAAACCACACTGAAGACGACCACGTCACGCAATATTCATATTATGTTTATAAAAAAAGTGGAGCTCTTTCATGAAAAGCAATAAAGATGAGAAGTTCACCCGATATTGAGTAAATTTAAGAATAAAAAGTGGAGTTTTTCTAAAAACAGCACTACAGATAAGCAAGTCACCCAATCTTCAGACTATGTTTAGAAAATCTTGGAGTTTTATACAAAAAAGTGAAGATGAGGAGATCCCCCGATAGTGAGATCTTTTTTAGAAAAACAGACAGAGTTTTTATAAAAACCACTCTGCAGACGACCACGTCACACAATGTTGAGATCATTTTTATTAAAAAAGTGGAGTTTTTTTCATCAAAAAGCAATGAAGACGAGCCGTTCATCCAATATTGAAAAAATTTAAGAATAAAAAGTGGAGTGTTTGTAAAATTAGCACTACAGATAAGCAAGTCACCCAATCTTCAGACTATTTTTGGAAAATCTTGGAGTTTTCTAAAAAAAAGAGAACATGAGGAGGTCCCCCGATAGTGAGATCATTTTTAGAAAAACACGCAGATTTTTTATAAAAACCTCGCTGCAAACGACCACGTCACGCACTATTGTGATCATTTTTATAAAAAAAGCGGAGGTCTTTCATGAAAAGCGATGAAGATTAGAAGTTCACCCCATATTGAGTGACTTTAAGAATAAAAAGTGGAGTTTTTTTAAAAACAACACTACAGATAAGCAAGTCACCCAATCTTCAGAATATTTTTGGAAAATCTTGGAGTTTCCTACAAAAAAGTGAACATGAGGAGGTCCCCCGATAGTGAGATCATTTTTAGAAAAACACGCAGAGTTTTTATGAAAACCACACTGCAGTTGACCACGTCACACAATGTTGAGATCATTTGTATTAAAAAAGTGGAGCTCTTTAATGAAAAGCAATGAAGATGAGAAGTTCACCCGATATTGTGTAAATTTAAGAAGAAAAAGTGGAGTTTTTCTAAAAACAGCACTACAGATAAGCAAATCACCCAATCTTCAGACTATTTTTGGAAAATCTTGGAGATTTATACAAAAAAGTGACCATGACGAGGTCGCCCGATAGTTAGATCATTTTTAGAAAAACACGTAGAGTTTTTATAAAAGCACACTGCAGTCGACCACGTCACGCAATATTGAGATCATTTGTATAAAAAAAGTGTAGCTCTTTAATGAAAAGCAATGAAGATGAGAAGTTCACCCGATATTGTGTAAATTTAAGAAGAAAAAGTGGAGTTTTTCTAAAAACAGCATTACAGATAAGTAAATCACCCAATCTTCAGACTATTTTTGGAAAATCTTGGAGTTTTCTACAAAAAAGTGAACATGAGGAGGTCCCTCGATAGTGAGATCATTTTTAGAAAAACACGCAGAGTTTTTAGAAAAGCACACTGCAGTCGACCACGTCACGCAATATTGAGATCATTTCTATAAAAAAAGTGGACCTCTTTAATGAAAAGCAATGAAGATGAGAAGTTCACCCGATATTGTGTAAATTTAAGAAGAAAAAGTGGAGTTTTTCTAAAAACAGCACTACAGATAAGCAAATCACCCAATCTTCAGACTATTTTTGGAAAATCTTGGAGTTTTATACAAAAAAGTGAACATGACGAGGTCCCCCGATAGTTAGATCATTTTTAGAAAAACACGCAGAGTTTTTATAAAAGCACACTGCAGTCGACCACGTCACGCAATATTGAGATCATTTCTATAAAAAAAGTGGAGCTCCTTAATGAAAAGCTATGAAGATGAGAAGTTCACCCCATATTGTGTAAATTTAAGAAGAAAAAGTGGAGTTTTTCTAAAAACAGCATTACAAATAAGCAACTCACCCAATCTTCAGACTATTTTTGGAAAATCTTGGAGTTTTGTACAAAAAAGTGAACATCAGGAGGTCCCCCGATAGTGAGATCATTTTTAGAAAAACACACAGAGTTCTTATAAAAACCACACTGCAGACGACCACGTCACGCACTATTGAGATCATTTGTATAAAAAAAGCGGAGGTCTTTCATGAAAAGCAATGAAGATGAGAAGTTCACCCGATATTGAGTGAATTTAAGAATAAAAAGTGGAGTTTTTCTAAAAACAGCACTACAGATAAGCAAATCACCCAATCTTCAGACTATTTTTGGAAAATCTTGGAGTTTTATACAAAAAAGTGAACATGAGGAGGTCCCCCGATAGTGAGATCATTTTTAGAAAAACACGCATAGTTTTTATAAAAACCTCGCTGCGAATGACCACGTCACGCACTATTGAGATCATTTTTATAAAAAAAGCAGAGGTCTTTCATGAAAACCAATGAAGACAAGAAGTTCACCCGATATTGAGTGAATTTAAGAAGAAAAAGTGGAGTTTTTCTAAAAACAGCACTACAGATAAGCAAATCACCCAATCTTCAGACTATTTTTGGAAAATCTTGGACTTTTATACAAAAAAGTGAACATGAGGAGGTCCCCCGATAGTGAGATCATTTTTAGAAAAACACGCATAGTTTTTATAAAAACCTCGCTGCAAACGACCACGTCACGCACTATTGAGATCATTTTTATAAAAAAAGCGGAGGTCTTTCATGAAAAGCAATGAAGACAACAAGTTCACCCGATATTGAGTGAATTTAAGAAGAAAAAGTGGAGTTTTTCTAAAAACAGCTCTACAGATAAGCAAATCACCCAATCTTCAGACTATTTTTGGAAAATCTTGGAGTTTTCTACAAAAAAGTTAACATGAGGAGGTCCCCTGATAGTGAGATTATTTTTAGAAAAACACACAGAGTTCTTATAAAAACCACGCTGCAGACGACCACAGCACGCAATATTGAGATCATTTGTATAAAAAAAGTGGAGCTCTTTAATGAAAAGCAATGAAGATGAGAAGTTCACCCGATATTGTGTAAATTTAAGAAGAAAAAGTGGAGTTTTTCTAAAAACAGCATTACAGATAAGCAAATCACCCAATCTTCAGCCTATTTTTGGAAAATCTTGGAGTTTTCTACAAAAAAGTGAACATGAGCAGGTTGACCGATAGTGAGATCATTTATAGAAATACACACAGAGTTCTTACAAAAACCACACTGCAGACAACCACGTCACGCAATATTGAGATCATTTTTCTTAAAAAAGTGGAGTTTTTTTAATCAAAAAGCAATGAAGATGTGCCGTTCGTTCGATATTCAGTAAATTTAACAACAAAAAGTGGAGTTTTTATAAAAACAGCACAACAGATAAGCAAGTCACCCAATCTTCAGACTATTTTTGGAAAATCTTGGAGTTTCCTACAAAAAAGTGAACATGAGGAGGTCCCCCGATAGTGAGATCATTTTTAGAAAAACACGCATAGTTGTTATGAAAACCACACTGCAGTCGATCACGTCACACAATGTTGAGATCATTTCTATAAAAAAAAGTGGAGCTCTTTAATGAAAAGCAATCAAGATGAGAAGTTCACCCCATATTGTGTAAATTTAAGAAGAAAAAGTGGAGTTTTTCTAAAAACAGCACTACAGATAAGCAAATCACCCAATCTTCAGACTATTTTTGGAAAATCTTGGAGTTTTATACAAAAAAGTGAACATGAGGCGGTCCCCCGATAGTTAGATCATTTTTAGAAAAACACGCAGAGTTTTTATAAAAGCACACTGCAGTCGACCACCTCAAGTAATATTGAGATCCTTTCTATAAAAAAAAATGGAGCTCTTTAATGAAAAGCAATGAAGATGAGAAGTTCACCCCATATTGTGTAAATTTAAGAAGAAAAAGTGGAGTTTTTCTAAAAACAGCACTACAGATAAGCAACTCACCCAATCTTCAGACTATTTTTGGAAAATCTTGGAGTTTTGTACAAAAAAGTGAACATGAGGAGGTCCCCCGATAGTGAGATCATTTTTAGAAAAACACACAGAGTTCTTATAAAAACCACACTGCAGACGACCACGTCACGCACTATTGAGATCATTTGTATAAAAAAAGCGGAGGTCTTTCATGAAAAGCAATGAAGATGAGAAGTTCACCCGATATTGAGTGAATTTAAGAATAAAAAGTGGAGTTTTTCTAAAAACAGCACTACAGATAAGCAAATCACCCAATCTTCAGACTATTTTTGGAAAATCTTGGAGTTTTATACAAAAAAGTGAACATGACGAGGTCCCCCGATAGTTAGATCATTTTTAGAAAAACACGCAGAGTTTTTATAAAAGCACACTGCAGTCGACCGCGTCACGCAATATTGAGATCATTTCTATAAAAAAAGTGGAGCTCCTTAATGAAAAGCTATGAAGATGAGAAGTTCACCCCATATTGTGTAAATTTAAGAAGAAAAAGTGGAGTTTTTCTAAAAACAGCATTACAAATAAGCAACTCACCCAATCTTCAGACTATTTTTGGAAAATCTTGGAGTTTTGTACAAAAAAGTGAACATCAGGAGGTCCCCCGATAGTGAGATCATTTTTAGAAAAACACACAGAGTTCTTATAAAAACCACACTGCAGACGACCACGTCACGCACTATTGAGATCATTTGTATAAAAAAAGCGGAGGTCTTTCATGAAAAGCAATGAAGATGAGAAGTTCACCCCATATTGTGTAAATTTAAGAAGAAAAAGTGGAGTTTTTCTAAAAACAGCACTACAGATAAGCAACTCACCCAATCTTCAGACTATTTTTGGAAAATCTTGGAGTTTTGTACAAAAAAGTGAACATGAGGAGGTCCCCCGATAGTGAGATCATTTTTAGAAAAACACACAGAGTTCTTATAAAAACCACACTGCAGACGACCACGTCACGCACTATTGAGATCATTTGTATAAAAAAAGCGGAGGTCTTTCATGAAAAGCAATGAAGATGAGAAGTTCACCCGATATTGAGTGAATTTAAGAATAAAAAGTGGAGTTTTTCTAAAAACAGCACTACAGATAAGCAAATCACCCAATCTTCAGACTATTTTTGGAAAATCTTGGAGTTTTCTACAAAAAAGTGAACATGAGGAGGTCCCCCGATAGTGAGATCATTTTTAGAAAAACACGCATAGTTTTTATAAAAACCTCGCTGCAAACGACCACGTCACGCACTATTGAGATCATTTTTATAAAAAATGCGGAGGTCTTTCATGAAAAGCAATGAAGGTAAGAAGTTCACCCGATATTGAGTGAATTTAAGAATAAAAAGTGGAGTTTTTCTAAAAACAACACCACAGATAAGCAAGTCACCCAATCTTCAGACTATTTTTGGAAAATCTTGGAGTTTTCTACAAAAAAGTGAACATGAGGAGGTCCCCCGATAGTGAGATCATTTTTAGAAAAACACGCATAGTTTTTATAAAAACCTCGCTGCAAACGACCACGTCACGCACTATTGAGATCATTTTTATAAAAAAAGAGGAGGTCTTTCATGAAAAGCAATGAAGATAAGAAGTTCACCCGATATTGAGTGAATTTAAGAAGAAAAAGTGGAGTTTTTCTAAAAACAGCTCTACAGATAAGCAAATCACCCAATCTTCAGACTATTTTTGGAAAATCTTGGAGTTTTCTACAAAAAAGTTAACATGAGGAGGTCCCCTGATAGTGAGATTATTTTTAGAAAAACACACAGAGTTCTTATAAAAACCACGCTGCAGACGACCACAGCACGCAATATTGAGATCATTTGTATAAAAAAAGTGGAGCTCTTTAATGAAAAGCAATGAAGATGAGAAGTTCACCCGATATTGTGTAAATTTAAGAAGAAAAAGTGGAGTTTTTCTAAAAACAGCATTACAGATAAGCAAGTCACCCAATCTTCAGACTATTTTTGGAAAATCTTGGAGTTTCCTACAAAAAAGTGAACATGAGGAGGTCCCCCGATAGTGAGATCATTTTTAGAAAAACACGCATAGTTGTTATGAAAACCACACTGCAGTCGATCACGTCACACAATGTTGAGATCATTTCTATAAAAAAAAGTGGAGCTCTTTAATGAAAAGCAATCCAGATGAGAAGTTCACCCCATATTGTGTAAATTTAAGAAGAAAAAGTGGAGTTTTTCTAAAAACAGCATTACAGATAAGCAAATCACCCAATCTTCAGACTATTTTTGGAAAATCTTGGAGTTTTCTATAAAAAAGTGAACATGAGGAGGTCCCCCGATAGTGAGATCTTTTTTAGAAAAACACGCATAGTTTTTATAAAAACCTCGCTGCAAACGACCACGTCACGCACTATTGAGATCATTTTTATAAAAAAAGCGGAGGTCTTTCATGAAAAGCAATGAAGGTAAGAAGTTCACCCGATATTGAGTGAATTTAAGAATAAAAAGTGGAGTTTTTCTAAAAACAACACTACAGATAAGCAAGTCACCCAATCTTCAGACTATTTTTGGAAAATCTTGGAGTTTTATACAAAAAAGTGAACATGAGGAGGTCCCCCGATAGTTAGATCATTTTTAGAAAAACACGCAGAGTTTTTATAAAAGCACACTGCAGTCGACCACGTCACGTAATATTGAGATCATTTCTATAAAAAAAAGTGGACCTCTTTAATGAAAAGCATTGAAGATGAGAAGTTCACCCGATATTGTGTAAATTTAAGAAGAAAACGTGGAGTTTTTCTAAAAACAGCATTACAGATAAGCAAATCACCCAATCTTCAGACTATTTTTGGAAAATCTTGGAGTTTTCTACAAAAAAGTGAACATGAGCAGGTCGCCCGATAGTGAGATCATTTATAGAAATACACACAGAGTTCTTACAAAAATCACACTGCAGACAACCACGTCACGCAATATTGAGATCATTTTTCTTAAAAAAGTGGAGTTTTTTTAATCAAAAAGCAATGAAGATGTGCCGTTCGTCCGATATTCAGTAAATTTAACAACAAAAAGTGGAGTTTTTATAAAAACAGCACAACAGATAAGCAAGTCACCCAATCTTCAGACTATTTTTGGAAAATCTTGGAGTTTCCTACAAAAAATTGAACATGAGGAGGTCCCCCGATAGTGAGATCATTTTTAGAAAAACACGCATAGTTGTTATGAAAACCACACTGCAGTCGATCACGTCACACAATGTTGAGATCATTTCCATAAAAAAAAAGTGGAGCTCTTTAATGAAAAGCAATCAAGATGAGAAGTTCACCCCATATTGTGTAAATTTAAGAAGAAAAAGTGGAGTTTTTCTAAAAACAGCACTACAGATAAGCAAATCACCCAATCTTCAGACTATTTTTGGAAAATCTTGGAGTTTTCTATAAAAAAGTGAACATGAGGAGGTCCCCCGATAGTGAGATCTTTTTTAGAAAAACACGCATAGTTTTTATAAAAACCTCGCTGCAAACGACCACGTCACGCACTATTGAGATCATTTTTATAAAAAAAGCGGAGGTATTTCATGAAAAGCAAAGAAGGTAAGAAGTTCACCCGATATTGAGTGAATTTAAGAATAAAAAGTGGAGTTTTTCTAAAAACAACACGACAGATAAGCAAGTCACCCAATCTTCAGACTATTTTTGGAAAATCTTGGAGTTTTATACAAAAAAGTGAACATGAGGAGGTCCCCCGATAGTTAGATCATTTTTAGAAAAACACGCAGAGTTTTTATAAAAGCACACTGCAGTCGACCACGTCACGCAATATTGAGATAATTTCTATAAAAAAAAGTGGAGCTCTTTAATGAAAAGCAATGAAGATGAGAAGTTCACCCCATATTGTGTAAATTTAAGAAGAAAAAGTGGAGTTTTTCTAAAAACAGCACTACAGATAAGCAAATCACCCAATCTTCAGACTATTTTTGGAAAATCTTGGAGTTTTCTACAAAAAAGTGAACATGAGGAGGTCCCCCGATAGTGAGATCATTTTTAGAAAAACACGCATAGTTTTTATAAAAACCTCGCTGCAAACGACCACGTCACGCACTATTGAGATCATTTTTATAAAAAATGCGGAGGTCTTTCATGAAAAGCAATGAAGGTAAGAAGTTCACCCGATATTGAGTGAATTTAAGAATAAAAAGTGGAGTTTTTCTAAAAACAACACCACAGATAAGCAAGTCACCCAATCTTCAGACTATTTTTGGAAAATCTTGGAGTTTTCTACAAAAAAGTGAACATGAGGAGGTCCCCCGATAGTGAGATCATTTTTAGAAAAACACGCATAGTTTTTATAAAAACCTCGCTGCAAACGACCACGTCACGCACTATTGAGATCATTTTTATAAAAAAAGAGGAGGTCTTTCATGAAAAGCAATGAAGATAAGAAGTTCACCCGATATTGAGTGAATTTAAGAATAAAAAGTGGAGTTTTTCTAAAAACAACACTACAGATAAGCAAGTCACCCAATCTTCAGACTATTTTTGGAAAATCTTGGAGTTTTATACAAAAAAGTGAACATGAGGAGGTCCCCCGATAGTTAGATCATTTTTAGAAAAACACGCAGAGTTTTTATAAAAGCACACTGCAGGCGACCATGGCTAGCAAGATTTAGATCATTTTTATAAAAATAGTCGAGTTTTTTCATGAAAAAGCAATGAAGAGGAGCCGTTCATCCGATAGAGAGTAAATTTAGGAATACAAAGTAGAGGTTTTCTAAAAAAAACACTGCAGATAAGCAAGTCACCCAATTTTCAGACTATTTCTGGAAAATCTTGTAGTTTTCTACAAAAAAGTGAAGATGAGGAGGTCGCCGATAGTGAGTTCATTTTTAGAAAAACACACAGATTTTTATAAAAACCACACTGGAGACGACCACGGCTAGCAAGATTGAGATCATTTTTATAAAAATAGTGGAGTTTTTTCATCAAAAAGCAATGAAGATGAGCCGTTCATCCGATATTGAGTAAACTTAGGAATACATAGTAGAGTTTTTCTAAAAACAACACTGCAGATAAGCAAGTCACCCAATCTTCAGACTATTTCTTGAAAATCTTGGAGTTTTCTACAAAAAATTGAAGATGAGGAGGTCGCCCGATAGTGAGTTCATTTTTTGAGAAACACAGAGTTCTTATAAAAACCGCACTACAGACGACCACGTATAGCAAGACTGAGATCATTTTTATAAAAATAGTGGAGTTTTTTCATAAAAAGGCAATGAAAACGAGCCGTTCATCCGATATTGAGTAAATTTAGGAATACAAAGTAGAGTTTTTCTAAAAACAACACTGCAGATAAGCAAGTCACCTAATCTTGAGACTATTTCTGGAAAATCTTGGAGTTTTCTACAAAAAAGTGAAGACGAGGAGGTTGCCCGATAGTAAGTTTATTTTTAGAAAAACACACAGAGTTTTTATAAAAACCACACTGCAGACGACCACGGCAAGCAAGACTGAGATCATTTTTATAAAAATAGTGGAGTTTTTTCATAAAAAGGCAATGAAGACGAGCTGTTCATCCGATATTGAGTAAATTTAGGAATACGAAGTAGAGTTTTTCTCAAAACAACACTGCAGATAAGCAAGTCACCTAATCTTGAGACTATTTCTGGAAAATCTTGGAGTTTTCTACAAAAAAGGGAAGACGACGAGGTTGCCTGATAGTGAGTTTATTTTTAGAAAGACACACAGAGTTTTTATAAAAACCGCCCTGCACACGACCACAGCTGGCAAGAGTGAGATCCTTTTTATAAAAATAGTGAAGTTTTTTCATAAAAAAAGCAATGAACAGGAGCCTTTCATCCGATATTGAGTAAATTTAGGAATACAAAGTAGAGTTTTTCTAAAAACAACACTGCAGATAAGCAAGTCACCCAATCTTAAGACTATATCTGGAAAATCTTGGAGTTGTCTACAAAAAAGTGAAGATGAGGAGGTCGCCCGGTAGTGAGATCATTTTTAGAAAAACACACAGTGTTTTTATAAAAACCACACTCCAGACGACCACGGCTAGCAAGATTGAGATCATTTTTATAAAAATAGTGGAGTTTTTTCATTAAAAAGCAATGAAGAGGAGCCTTTCATCCGATATTCAGTAAATTTAGGAATACGAAGTAGAGTTTTTCTAAAAACAACACTGCATATAAGCAAGTCACCCAATCTTCAGACTATTTATTGAAAATCTTGGAGTTTTCTACAAAAAACTGAAGATGAGGAGGTCGCCCGATAGTGAGTTCAGTTTTAGAAAAACACAGAGTTTTTATAAAAACCACACTGCAGACGACCACGGCTAGCAAGATTGAGATCATTTTTATAAGAATAGTGGAGTTTTTTCATAAAAAACCAATGAACAGGAGCCTTTCATCTGATTTTGAGTAAATTTAGGAATACGAAGTAGAGTTTTTCAAAACACAACACTGCAGATAAGCAAGTCACCTAATCTTCAGACTATTTCTGGAAAATCTTGGAGTTTTCTACAAAAAAGTGAAGATGAGGAGGTCGCCCGATAGCGAGTTCATTTTTAGAAAACACACACAGAGGTTTTATTAAAACCACAATCCAGACGACCACGACTAGCAAGATTCAGATCATTTTTATAAAAATAGTGGAGTTTTTTCATAAAAAAGCAACGAAGAGGAGCCGTTCATCCGATATTGAGTAAATTTAGGAATACGAAGTAGAGTTTTTTGAAAAACAACACTGCAGATAAGCAAGTCACCCAATCTTCATACTATTTCTGGAAAATCTTGGAGTTTTCTACAAAAAACACTGAAGATGAGGAGGTAGCCCGATAGTGAGTTCATTTTTAGAAAAACACACAAAGTTTTTATAAAAACCACACTGCAGAGGACCACGTCTAGGAAGATTGAGATCATTTTTATAAAAATAGTGGGGTTTTTTCATAAAAATGTAATGAAGAGGAGCCGTTCATCCGAGATTGAGTAAATTTAGGAATAAAAAGTAGACTTTTTCTAAAAACAACACTGCATATAAGCAAGTCACCCAATCTTCAGACTATTTCTGGAAAATATTGGAGTTTTCTACAAAAAAACTGAAAATGATGAGGTCGCCTGATAGTGAGATCATTTTTAGAAAAACACACAGAGTTTTTAGAAAAACCACACTGCAGACGACCATGGCTAGAAAGATCGAGATCTTTTTTATAAAAATAGTGGAGTTTTTTCATTAAAAACCAATGAATAGGAGCCGTTCATCTGATATATTGAGTAAATATAAGAATACAAAGTAGAGTTTTTCTAAAAACAGCACTGTAGATAAGCAAGTCACCTAATCTTCAGACTATTTCTGGAAAATCTTGGAGTTTTCTACAAAAAAGTGAAGATGAGGAGGTCGCCCGATAGCGAGTTCATTTTTAGAAAACACACACAGAGGTTTTATTAAAACGACACTGCAGACGACCACGGCTAGCAAGATTCAGATCATTTTTATAAAAATAGTGGAGTTTTTTGATAAAAAAGCAATGAAGAGGAGCCGTTCATCCGATATTGAGTAAATTTAGGAATACGAAGTAGAGTTTTTTGAAAAACAACACTGCAGATAAGCAAGTCACCTAATCTTCATACTATTTCTGGAAAATCTTGGAGTTTTCTACAAAAGAGTGAAGATGAGGAGGTTGCCCGATTTTTTTTTTGTTTTTAGAAAAACAAACAGGGTTTTTATAAAAACCACATTGCAGACGACCACGGCTAGCAAGATTGAGATCATTTTTATAAAAATAGTGGAGTTTTTTCATAAAAAAGCAATGAAGAGGAGCCGTTCATCTGAAATTGAGTAAATTTAGGAATAAAAAGTAGAGTTTTTCTAAAAACAACACTGCATATAAGTAAGTCACCCAATCTTCAGACTATTTCTGGAAAGCCTTGGAGTTTTCTACAAAAAAGTGAAGATGAGGAGGTCGCCTGATTTTTTGTTTGTTTTTAGAAAAACACACAGAGTTTTTATAAAAACCACACTGCAGACTGTTGCGACGATGATTTTTCATGCTTCGCGCCCCGCTATCCCCCGTGGTTTTGGGGAGAACGGCGCACAGTGAAAAAAAGGGTTTTTTTATATCCGTAAAAATTACGAGTATAATTATAAGGAGTCGCTATCTAGTATTAAGGTCACTAGGAACCTAATGGTCTGCAAGAGTTGTGGGTAAGGGGATTTGTTGTGCAAGGGGGAGACGCATCACCCCCAGTGCACCCTGCCTAAGGCAAGCTGCGTTGTTGTTTGATTGTTTTTCTAAGTTCAAAATTTTTACACTACATTTTCAAGAAAAAAGAAAAAAAAATTGTCTACGGATGTACTTTACGATGTAATTTTACACCGCAGTTAAAAACCTCTTTTTTTATCTACTGATATACTTTACAATGTAATTTTACATCGTAGTTAAAAAAAAGAAATTATCTGCAGGTGTACTTTACAATGTAAATTTACACCGCGAAAACTAAAACAAAATAATTGTTAAATTATTTTTGATATTTTGGCCAAATGCCAACGGATAATCATAAATCGCTTATGATATCCAATTTTCGTTTAAAATATGAGAAAGATGCGACATATTTTTTATATGAAAAATATGTTTGAAAAATCATGGAATTCGGTCGTATGCACGAAAACAAACACATTTTTTTTTCAATTTTTGTTTTGTTTTTTTTAAAAAATAAAAAAAAATATGTTTGGGACTGGCCCAGCTAAATGGGCTAGCCCAGCATGGGGCCAGCCCAGCAATGAGGCTGCTGGACTTGAGCTGGGCCGAACAGTCCAGCCCAACAAAGAAGTCGGGCAGAGTGAATTCATATTCACTCTGCGTACTGTTCACGTATTATGTGAACAGTACCAAGGTGGTCGGCCGACCACCACGAGAGACGGAACTGCTTCTACCGCCGGGTAGAGGAGACCGAGGTGGTTGTCCCTGTCGTGGTGGAGTCGGAAACGGAGGCCTATGGTGGCCGGAATGAGGGCCGAAAGGTTGCTGGTTTACGTAGAGGGACTGCCGTTCTTCGTGCTGCTGCTGCGTCGATCACCGGAGAAGAAGGATGATGCCTAGGAACGCAGTTGAGGAGGACTTCTTGCGTGGTGGCCGACAGGAGCGGAGGAAAGGCTGTTGGACGTACTGGTTTTTGGAGAGAGAGAGGACGCTGTCGGGGAGAGAGAAAGGAGAAAGGAGCTGCAACGGGGTCTGAGGGAGATGGCTGCCGGAGTGAATCTGCCAGCGTTGGAGAAGAAGAGTTGGGGGTGATGGAGGTGTGGCTATTGGTGGTGAGAGTTTTTAGCCACGGCATCCCTGCAATTTTCAGTGCTCGTCGTCCCCATCGTCTATAAATGTTGTGTGTTTAACGATGATGTACTCTGTTTCCAGTATTATTTCATCCTCATTTCTGTATTTTCTCTCCCGTGACTGTCACAGAATTTTCTCCTGTTTAAACACCAGTTTTCACCCGTCTGTCACTTCGTTCCCCCCAGGTTTTTTTCGTCTCCTCCTCCTCTGCAATTTGTTTTTTTTCAGTTTCCTCTCCCCGGTTCGTGTATTTGCTTCTGCTATTTATAGCTGAAGGAGGTAAGGTGCAGGGCATGGGGGTGTTGTCCAGGGCATGGCTGAGTTATGGTGAGTGTGGGTTGTAGGCATGGCTGCAGTATGGTGCAGCATGGTAGCCGGAATGGCCAACCATGGCTGTCGGCAGAAGTTTGGTGTTTTTTTTTTTTTTTTACTTTTGAAATAATTAGGATGTGACAAAAAAGAATTTTTCAATGGGAAAATCTAGGAAAAATGATATTTTTTGTTCAATTTTAGCTTCCAATTTCACCCAAAAAAGTTTCATAACCGAAATTCTGATCGTCTCAATTTAACCCAAATTAGGCTTCCAAACTTAATTTCTCACTAATTATACCTTTCATAAAATTAATTTGACCCATTTAAAGTATAATTACGCTCTTGCGCTTAATTAAATCTTTCAATTGGGCTCTCAATTAATTCTGAAGAGTTTCATTACCGAAAATCTCAATCTTCTCAATTTAACCCAGATTAAGCTTTTAAACTTAATTTCTCACCAATTAAGCCTTTAATAAAATTAATTTGACCCATTTAAAGTATAATTAAGCTCTTGCGCTTAATTAAATCCTTCAACTGAGCTCTCAATTAATTCTGAAGCATAATTACACTTTAAATCGGCCGACGATTAAATCAAATTGGCCCATAAAAATATAATTATGTCTTATGACCTAACTTTTATGCAGATTTATCCAATAATAAATTATCTTCGCCTCGAATCTGCATTTTCCTTTGTATTTGTGCAAAAAAGAAGTACGATCGGGTTCCTAAAACGTCCAAAATTTCCACGTTAATTTTTCTGCTGACACATGCCCTTTTTATTTTATTTTATTTATTTTTTGGTATATTTTGTGGAATCACCCAAAAATTGGGTGATGACAGTTGCCCCCCTCTTTACAATGCTTACGACTAAAGTCTTGTAAAGAATTTAGATAGCAAGCGTTGTAAAGAAAAAGAAAATGGATTTATCAAACCAAGAATTGGTTAATCCATCCAGGAATGAGAATAAGGGCTATAAAACGCAATAAGAAGGGAAGGTCTAGAAAGCGCACTACCTAAGAATTGAGGTCTAAGGAGGACACTTAAAGGGTTAAAGATGATGATGTTTGTGAATGACACAGAAAAATGGTCTCATTGTAATGAGAGACCTACCTAGGTGAAGATGATGAAGATTTCATGGGATGGAAGACAGTGCTAGAAAGCTCGCTATCTAGGATCTATGGTTGAGGGTTAGAAAACTCACTCAAAAGAGGAAGAAAAATAGTGTTGGAAAACCCACTATCTTTTGTTCATGGTTAAGGGTTGGAAAACACACTCAAATGAAAGGAAAGTAATGGCTAAGAAGCGCACTATCCTAATTGATGGTTGAGGGTTGGAAAACTTACTCAAACGAGAGGAAAGGAATGGCTGAGAAGCGCACTATCCTAATTGATGGTTGAGGGTTGGAAAACTCGCTCAAGAGAGGAAAGGAATGGCTGAGAAGCGCACTATCCTAATTGATGTTTGAGGGTTGGAAAACTCGCTCAAGAGAGGAAACGAATGGCTAAGAAGTGCACGATCCTAATTGATGATTGAGGGTTGAAAAACTCGCTCAAAGATGTGTGGAAAAATAGCACTACAAAGCGCACTATTTTAATTGATGGTTGAGAGGTGGAAAACACACTCGAAGATGAGGGGAAAATAGGGCTGGAAAGCACTCTATTTTAATTGATGGATCAAGGGTTGGAAAATGCGCTCGAAGATGTGTGGGAAAAATAGGGCTAAAAAGTGCACTATTTTAAATGATGGTGAGGGTTAGAAAACATGCTCGAATGTGAAGGAAGAATAAGGCTAAAAGGCACACTATTTTTGTTTATGGCGAGGGTTGGAAAACACACTCGAAGATGAAAGGACAATAGGGACAGAAAGCACACTATTTTAATTGATGGTGAGGGTTGGAAAACACACTCGAAGATGAATGGAGATTAAGGCTGGAAAGCACACTATCTTAGTTGATGCCGGCTAGAAAACTCACCTATGTTCAAGAAAGAGACAAGACTCAAAAGTGCGCTATCTGAGGTGGTTGATGACTAAAAGCACACTCAAATAAGGAAGAAGATAGGGTTGAATAATGCTCTATCTGTGTTTGTTGAAAGGCTCGCTAGCGCACTCAGGGATGTGAAAGTGGTAAGGGCTCAAAGGCGCATACAAAAAAATGAGTGGAGGTTTGTAAATTACAATTCCTCTAAAACATTTCTTAGATTATTAGTTAGGAGATACCATGCATGATGACAACCAAATTTAGGAAAGAAGATGAGGCTAAAAAGCGCGTTAAAGAGGTAAGAGCCTGAAGGTGTACACAAAAATGATGAATGAAGGTTCGTAAATTACGGTCCCTCCAAAACGCTTCCTAGATTCCCAACGGGGATGGAATGCATGACGACACCCAAAATCAGGAAAGAGATAAAGTTGAAAAACATGCTCAAGGACATGGAAAAGGTGGGAGCTTGAAAGCGCACAAAAAATGATGAATGAAAGTTCGTAAATTCCGATCCTTCCAAAACATTTCCAAAATTCTCAGTGGGGATGAAATGCATGTTGAAACCCAAAATCAGGAAAGAGGTAAAGTTGAAAAGCGTATACAAGATAATGAAAAAGCTGAGAGCTTGAAAGCATGCACAAAATGATGAATGAATGTTCGTAAAGTACAATCCCTCCAACACATTTTCTAGATTCTTAATGGGGATGCAATGCATGATGATGCATGTGTACTTACCTGAGAGATATAGGTCCCCTTTCTTCTTCCCGACCTTCCTTTCCTTGGGTTGGATCTCTCGCTTTGATGGCTTCTGCTTCTGCTTACTCGAGCCGCAACTTAAGATTCTGACCACTGGAGATGATAGATTTTCCATATCAACATGCCCCCCTGAGTTTGACCCAAATTCTTTGAAAAGGAATGATGGAGCCAGCTTCAATTGCATTTATAGATTGCCCCTCAGTTTGGTCATGCCCCACAAGTGTTTTGGGCTTCAAGTGTAGTGTTTGCATGAAAAACTTGGTTATTTGCAAAGATTGTGTTTTCATGTGGGATTTGTGGAATTTCAAAGTCATTCCAAATGCAAACACCATTTTGATTGCCCCATTCAAGTCATGCCACACCAGTGCTTTGGGCTTCAAGTGTTTGTAGGAAAAGGATTGTTATTTGGAAAAATTGTTTTCATGTAAGATTTTTGGAATTTCAAAGTCATTCCAAGCATAAAAACCATTTTGATGTTTGTTTAAACAAACTTGTTCTCGAAAGAATTCAAGTGATCTCATTGTCAGGTTTTATGTTGATTTTGACAAGAACATGAAATGGTGCTTGTTTGCATGTCTTGTATTTCAAAAAGGCTTCGATCAGGTTTGGTGAAGCATTCGTAAGAATCATTTCAAATGGAAAAGCATTGCCTATCGATCCAGATTACTTGTATTTGATCAGAAAGGGCTTTATCAGGCTTGTAATGTAGGCTCAGGTTGCTGGCTATGAAGAAAAGATATTTGCAGGCTCAAAAGGTGTTTGAGGGTTTTCTAGACTAAGGATCACTTAATGCTCACTCTTAGAACTCTTTTGGTCCTCATGATGGATTTTCATGACATGCCCCCCAGTATTAGTTTGGGCTTTTACCTAGACATGCCCCCTAGTATTTTGTTTGGGCATTCTATCATGGGTTTTTAGTACTATCATATTGACTCGTTTCGTCCTAATGTACTAAAACTCCTTTTATGTTTATGGCCCACAATGTTATTTGGGTATCTCTTGACATGCCCCCCGGTATTTGTTTGGGCTTTTGAGAATGAGCTTTTAGCAGTGCCATCATGTTGACTTGACATGCCCCCGAGAACTTTGTTTGGGCTTTTATTATGATATGCCCCCCATAATTTTTTGGGTTTTTTATGTTGGATCTTTAGTACTACTAAAATATTGAATTGATTTGCTAATGTACTAAAAACCTTTTTATGTTTATGCCCCCTAGCTTTCTTTGGGCATCTTTTGTCATTAAGGACCATTTTGTAATTAAGAGTTCTTCTATCTTCGCACTTGCCTCCCAGTGTAGAGTGTGATCCTAGTCAGGGTTAATTATTAGAAAAATAATTATACGACTCAAATGGGGACTGCAATGGATATTTAAGACTTTGTAAAGGCATATCAAAGATGGCCTCTCCTCATTTCAAAACATGCAATCTAAACCGATAAGCTTTGCTTTTCCATGCGAAATAGTTTTTTGATTTGTTTTTTTGGGTTATTTGTTCAGCTACAAGATTAGCTTATTATGTGATATTTTTGGGATATGAGATCACCCTTCAATGAAATCCTTTGAATTCCCATAACACATTTGTTAACACAAACAGCAAATTGACATTTCTTTTTGTACTAGACTTTGATTTGCCAAAAATCTTGATGAAATCATGGGATCATGTATAATTTGGATGGAAGAGATATACGACATGTCCGTGTTATTCAAACAAAAAGCAAGAACATGCCATAATGAAAGAAAATACATAATATTTTTGACAGATTTGTTTAACAGTAGATCTTGTGGCAAAACAGGCAAAATTGATTACAAGGAAAAATGAGAACATAATATGCAAACATGACCAGAATAAAAGGTAATCATTGTAGCAAACTTCATCTCCTAATATCAGTACAAATTTTGTGCAGGTCATTTTAATGCTCGCTCGAGTAAGCTGACAAGGCAAGCTACACTAGTTTCTAGGCATCCAGCTTTTCTTGAAGTGAACATTGCGATAAGCACATTCTTCTGTCCATATTTCTTTGACCGATTTGAATGTGAGGAACAGCTCTTTGGGGACCTATTTCTGGCTGCCAATTACATGATATGATGGATGCTAATGCATGTGGATGTAAATGTATATACATACATGACATGTGAATTATCGGAAGATTTGTACGCAAAAGACAAGTTCTAGGTCATTACATGAAGGGTAAGCTTTCTACCTAGTCTCGAAGGGTCTATGAACTGCCCAGTGACCGCCTCACGTGAAGGTGGTATGAGGATTTACAAGAAATGGTTGGGGCAGTATGTGACCGCCATTATCAAGTAAACACATAGGTCATAGTTGGACGTTTCACAAATCTGAACCCCGACTGAAAGTCATGAGGCAGACTGTTAATCCCCGCCTATCCTAAATTTGGGTTTATTCAGGAAATTAAAATGCATGATGACAATAATTCAAACCCAAAGATATGCATGACTTGAAATTAAAATGCATGCTAAAACAGTAAAAATGCATGCAATAGAATGCAAATTAAAGCAATACAATTGTGTAAAAACAACTAGAGCAATAAACAAGCAAACAAGCAAAGCTCAGTCCAGCGATGTCCCTAGTGGAGTCGCCATCTGTCACGACGATGATTTTTCACGCTTCACGCCCCGCCATCCCTCGTGGTTTTGGGGAGACAACGGTGCGCAGTGAAAAAAAGGTTGTTTTATAGTCGTAAAAATTATGACTATAATTATAAGGAGTCACCACCTAGTATTAAGGTCACTAGGAACCTAATGGTCTGCGAGAGTTGTGGGTAAGGGGACTTGTTGTGCAAAGGGCAGACGCATCACCCCCAGTGCACCCTACTTAAGGCAAGCTGCATTGTTGTTTGATTGTTTTTCTAAGTTCAAAATTTTTACACTACATTTTCAAGAAAAAAGAAAAAAAAATTGTCTACGGGTATACTTTACGATGTAATTTTACACCGCAGTTAAAAACCTCTTTTTTTTTTTCTACTGATGTACTTTACAATGTAATTTTACATCGTAGTTAAAAAAAAAATTATCTGCAGGTGTACTTTACAATGTAAATTTACATCGCGAAAACTAAAACAAAATAATTGTTAAATTATTTTTGATATTTTGGCAGAATGCCAACGGATAATCATAAACCGGTTATGATATCCAATTTTCGTTTAAAATATGAGAAAGATGCAACATATTTTTTTTATGAAAAATATGTTTGAAAAATCATGGAATTCGATCGTATGCACGAAAACAAACACATTTTTTTTGCAATTTTTGTTTTTTTTTTATAAAAAAATAAAAAAAAATATGTCTGGGACTTGCCCAAGCTAAATGGGCCAGCCCAGCAATGAGGCTGCTGGACTTTGGCTGGACCCGGCCCACCCAACTAGGCTGGGCCGAACAGTCCAGCCCAACAAAGAAGTCAGGCAGAGTGAATATCAATTCACTCTGCGTACTGTTCACATATTACATGAACAGTACCAAGGTGGTCGGACGACCACCACGAGAGACGGAACTGCTACTGCCACCGGGTAGAGGAGACCGAGGTGGTTGTCCTTGTCATGGTGGCGTCGGAAACGGAGGCCTGTGGTGGCCGGAATGAGGGCCGGAAGGTTGCTGGTTTACGTAGAGGGGTTGCCGTTCTTCGTGCTGCTGCTGCGTCGATCACCGGAGAAGAAGGATGATGCCTAGGAACGCAGCTGAGGAGCACTTCTTGCGTGGTGGCCGACGGGAGCGGAGAGAAGGCTGTTGGACGTACTGGTTTTTGGAGAGAGAGAGGACGCTATTGGGGAGAGAGAAAGGAGCTGCAACGGGGTCTGAGGGAGATGACTGCCGGAGTGAATTTGCCAGCGTTGGAGAAGAAGAGCTGGGGGTGATGGAGGTGTGGTTGTTGGTGGTGAGAGTTTTTAGCCACGGCGTCCCTGCAATTTTCAGTGCTCGTCGTCCCCGTCGTCTGCAAATGTTGTGTGTTTAATGATGATGTACTCTGTTTCCAGTATTATTTCATCCTCATTTCTGTATTTTCTCTCCCGTGACTGTCACAAAATTTTCTCCTGTTTAAACACCAGTTTTCACCCGTCTGTCACTTCGTTCCCCCCAGGTTTTTTTCGTCTCCTCCTCCTCTACAATTTGTTTTTTTTTTTTTCAGTTTCCTCTCCCCCGTTCGTGTATTTTCTTCTGCTATTTATAGCTGAAGGAGGTAAGGTGCAGGGCATGGGGGTGTTGTCCAGGGCATGTGTAAAGACCCGAATTTTTTTTTTTTGGCCAATAGTTAGAGAATTTGATTCCTCACATCATACAAATACGATCCAAACAATTCACACTTCGGTTAAAAGTGATTTTCTTTTCTTTTTTCTTAAAGACATACTATTATTTGCATAATAAGAAGTGCATATTACAATTGTACTTATATTTACATAAGTTTACATTCATATCCCTTCAGCAACTATAAGGGATTTACACAAAAGGATTTACTAAACATTATACATTTAATACATTTATTCATAAAAAATACATTAAGAGCTAGCATGTATCTACATGGTTCCTTACAAAAGTAGGTCCCCGGGTACCGGGTTCCCTAGACATCTCGTGGATGGGACGTCCCTGCTGCAGTACAAAACATTTAAGAGACTATAATTACTTGTTAATAATAGTAATAATAGTAATTGAAGAATTTGGCAGTTAAATGAAACTTTTATAATTATCTTTTCTTTATGTTCATAGTATATAAATGGCAATCACCATAAATCTTCACCCGGCTATCCTCTTAGGGCATCAGTAGCTGAGGTTAACTGTTCACTCACCCCAGTCATCCTTTCGGTTAACATTAGCCGAAGCAAGATACTTATTTATCCTGGCCATATGTTCGGATGCCATTAGCCGAAGCTAATCAATTATTTATCCCGGCCATCCCTTCGGATGCCATTAGCCGAAGCTAATCAATTATTTATCCCGGCCATCCTTCGGATGCCATTAGCCGAAGCTAATCAATTATTTATCCCGGCCATCCGTTCGGATGTCAATAGCCGAAGCTAATCATTTCTTAATCCCGGCCATCCGTTTGGATGCCATTAGCCGAAGCTAATCAATTCTTTATCCTGGCTATCCTTTCAGATGCCATTAGCCGAAGCTAATCAATTCTTTGTTCCGGTCATCCGTTCGGATGCCATTAGCCGAAGCTAATCAATTCTCATTTGATCATATCATATCGGTTTTATCATCACATGTAAATATTCATATTAAGGTATTACATTGTTTACTATACGTAAAAAGAAACGAAGCACAAGTAGCCTACCTGCTCTACCTGTGGGTTGTTCTTGTCTTGACGATGGTCCAATGCCAATTGCACCACCTGTAACATCAATGATCACACATCAACAGATTTGTATTTTGAATCACATTCATCACCACATATATTTCAAATTTCAGATGTTCACATGCAAGTGTTCCCCCTTTTTTTTTCTCACTATCATCCTATGAATTTGTTACTAGCATTTTAATTCACCTTTGTATATGTTTATGTCAGAAATCAGCAGCGAAACTGGTTCGTTGTAGGCTGCCAATTTGGCAATACCTGATTCGCGAACACTACTTCGCGAAAACTGGTTCGCGAACCCGTTTCGCGCTGCAAACATCATCATTTTGGCACACAATCCTTCAACCATTTTCAGCCAAAACATACACAAATTTCCAGCACATAAACACATGAATTTCCAGCACATAAACACATGACTTTCCAGCACCTAATCACATGAATTTCCAGCACATAAACACATGAATTTCCAGCACATACCCACATGCATTTCCAGCACATAAACACATGAATTTCCAGCACATACCCACATGAATTTCCAGCACATAAACACATGAATTTCCAGCACATAAACACATGAATTTCCAGCACATACCCACATGAATTTCCAGCACATAAACACATGACTTTCCAGCACCTAATCACATGAATTTCCAGCACATAAACACATGAATTTCCAGCACATACCCACATGCATTTCCAGTACATAAACACATGCATTTCCAACACATAAACACATGAATTTCCAGCACATACCCACATGCATTTCCAGTACATAAACACATACATTTCCAGCACATAAACACATGAATTTCCAGCACATACCCACATGCATTTCCAGGACATAAACACATGAATTTCCAGCACATAAACACATGAATTCCAGCACATACCCACATGAATTTCCAGCACATAAACACATGAATTTCTAGCACATAAACACATGATTTCCAGCACATTTACACATGAATTTCCAGCACATACCCACATGAATTTCCCTAGAGTTCTTTTCTTCATTTTGTTTCATGTTTTAAGAAGAAAAATGAAGAGAGTTTCATGCCTCTTACCTCTCTTAACTCACAATTTTCCTAGCAAGATTTGGAACTCTTCTTTCTCTTCTCTTGTTGCTTCTCTCCCTTTTCTTCCCTCTCTTCCTCCTCTCGGCAATCTTCCACTTTTCACTCTAGATTTCAATTTCTCACACACAATCACAAGGTCTTCTCTACTAATTAATTTTAATGTTCGGTTATGAAGAGAAGAGATGAAGCATACGGGAAAGAAAGAAAAATGCTTCACTCTCTCTTTCCTTCTTGTATTTATACCCACGAAACAAAATGGTTGTTTGGGTTTAGGTTAGATGTGCCCTAATTCTTGTTTTGTTCTAACTAAAACCGGTTTTGCTCTCTTTCTTTTTTTTTTTTTTAAAAAACAAATTGTCTTCATTTCTTATATATAAATATATGTTTTTCTCTCGGGTGTTTACAGAGATGCTCTCCCTCCATTGAGGAGATCTCTCCTCCTTTGTTGGTCCTAACCTTCCATAGTTTCTTCTAAGTGTTTTGTGTTCTTCTTAGTGTGTTTCTAGTTTGGATTCATGGCCAAAAGCAAGAGGAAGAAGCCTATCACAAACTCAAAAAGATTTGAGGAGTTGCGGCAAGATATTGTTCTTGCTCTCAAAGCCAAGAATCCAGCCCCTTCAACCTCTCCTCCCCCTTCTCCCAAGCAAAGGAATTCAGCTTATGACAGTAGTGGGTCGTGTGCTTCGAAGTCCAGCCATTCCAATGGCAGCCTAGTTCCCATCTATGCAGAGTTTGAAGATAGTGAGGGGGAAGAAGGTGAGTTCGGTCCAGCCATGTCCATGGAAGATGAAGCCTATGTTTCCAAGTTTTTCTTCTCTTCTCCCATGTCTGCTATGTACACGAATAATCAGATGGTGTTACATGATGGTCTAGCGCAACCCGTTGCTCAAGAGAAAGCAGCCCTGTCAGCTGCGTTTCTGGGCAGTGACAGCCCCTTGCTGCTCTCGGCTGAAACAACCTCCTTGGCTGTTTCCCGTCGCCAAGCTTTTTCCTCACTTTGTGCCAAGGAAAATGATGTATCTTCTTTCAATGTTGGGGCTGGGGTTGTGGTTTCAGACAAGGGGAAGGGGAAAGATGAATCTGTTTTTCTCCAGCTGCAAACTTCAGCAGAACCAGATGAGCTATTGCATGACAGACTTCGTTCTCCTTCTTCCTTCTGCAAGGGAATGGAAGTTGGAGACCGTTTTTCTTCCTCCTTTGCTAAGGAAAATATTGATTCTGAGCTTGGGAACTCGGGAGCGAGAACTCACCTTGAGAAAGTAGGAGCTGATCCCCTACTGCTGCCAATGGCAGCAGACCTTGTCCGTCATGGTTCCACCTCCTCTCCTTCCCTAGCTAAGGTGATTGGTGACAATATTACTCCTTCTTCTCCCTCCATTGCTGTGGAAAATGAAGCTTCTATGCTAGGAAAAGTCGTGGGGAGCATGGCTGCGAACACTGATTTCGCGCTAGTGGGAGCTGCGCAGACAGATTACGCAACAGTGGGGGCTGCGCAGACAGAATTCACGAAAACAGCAGCAGCTCTTGGGGGAGTTCCGGATAACGCGGCTGTGATGAATGGTTCAAAGGATGGTCAAGCATCAAATGGTCAATGGAAAGCCTTGTTCTCCTCCAATCGAAGGGCCGAAAGCGGAAACAAATTGGTACACTTTTCTGATCTTAAAAATGCCTCATCTTGCTCTTTGCTTGAGAACGATCTTGGTAATCTTAAGGATGTATGGAAGTATTGTATTGTGGGGTATGTTGCGGGTAAATTTCCGGGATTCAAAGCTCTTAATCATATTATTGTTAACTCATGGAAATGTAAAGCCTCGCTAACCATTCATGAATCGGGTTGGTTAGTTTATCGGTTTTTGCATGAGGAAGATAAGCTTGCTGTGCTTAGTGGGGGTCTGTACCTTGTGTATGGCCGACCTTTAATTTTGAAATCCATGCCTGAATTCTTTGACTTTTCAACTGCGGATATGTCCACCGTCCCGGTTTGGATTAAGCTCCCTAATCTTCCGTTGCAATGTTGGTCACCAGCATGTTTGTCCAAGATTGGGAGTGTCCTCGGTAAGCCGGTTCAATGTGATATGTTAACGTCCTCTATGTCCCGGTTATCATTTGCTAGAATTCTTGTGGAGATTGATTTGCTTGCAGATCGTAAACACTCTGTGGGCATCTCGCTGCCTAATGGTGCCACTTTGATTCAGAAAATTGTCTATGAGACTTTGCCGCGATTTTGTAAGCATTGTCGAATTATTGGCCATAATACTTCCTCTTGTCCGCACTCTTTGGATAAGAAGGTGCCGTTAGCTCCGGAGAAAGTAAATGTTGTGACGGCAGCTGAGAAAGTCCCAGTGAAGCGGTGGGTTCCGGTTAGGGAAGGGATTCCGGATCAGGCAAAGCTGATTGAGCTGAACTCCAGTATTGAGCAGAACTCCAGTAATGTCCACCCTGAGCCTATGATTAATGAAGAGGCTTCTCGGCTTCTAGTTTGTGATGAGCCCTCTCGGCCTGATGATGTGCCAGGTTCTTTCACTGTGAATGCGTCCTTCGATGAGCAGCGAGTTGACCCTATGCTAATGGAAAATGATGCCGGTGAATGGACAGTTGTTAAAAAGAGAAAAGGGAAAAATAGAGTGGCCACTGATAATACAGTCGATGCACATAATTTGGGGGTTCCAGCTTCTCCGGTGGGAATAGATGTAGACCCGTTATGTGGTGTGGCCACACGGAGTGGAATTCGGCGACCATGTGTTCTTCCTCGGAGTAAAGGGCTGAAGGCCTTAGCTCCGGCAAATTTATGTTAATCTACTGCTGGAATGTCAGGGGACTAAATAGTCCTCTGAAGCAGCATGAGGTGGTTAACCTCATCAGGAAGAAAAATGTGGATGTTTTCGGTTTGTTGGAATCTAAGCTTTCTGGAAGTAAAGTTGCTCGTATGCAGAAGTTTCGGTTAAATAATTGGAAGTTTTTGTCTAATGCTGAGGCTGCTGGTAGTATCGCTCGGGTCATCGTGTTTTGGAACCCGTCCTCTGTCTCGGTGGACTTGATTGCTAGTTCGGCACAAGGACTCCATGTATCCATCCGCAGTCTAGTTCATCAGATTAGTTTCAGAGCCACTTTTGTGTATGGCTTCAATACTGTTGTCGCTAGGCGAGCTCTTTGGAATGATCTTAGAAGTTGGGACTCCTGTACCCCCTGGATGATTCTTGGTGACTTTAATGCTATTATGTCTTAGGAGGATAAGCATAATGGAGACCCTGTCACTGGTTATGAAACCTCATACTTTTTTCACTGTAGTACTGACTTGGGTCTCACAGACGTAAACTATTCAGGTAGCCATTTTACTTGGTCGAATGGGAGGATCTGGACTAAGATTGATAGAGTCCTGGTAAATTTTGCTTGGTCCTCTATTCAATCTGCTATTCAGGTCCATTATGATCCTCCTGGTCCTCTCACGGATCACACTCCAGCAGTTATTCGGATTGGTAATAATCATGTTCTGGGGCGGCGCTATTTCAAATTCTACAATATGTGGGGTTTGCATGAGAACTTCAGTGAGTTGATAGCCACTTCATGGAACTTGGAGGTTTATGCCTCGTTGATGTTTGTCTTATACTCTAAACTGAAGAGATTAAAATTGTCGTTGAAGGAGTTAGGCAAGCTCCACTTCAGTCACATTTCGGAGAGGGTTAGTAGATTGGAAGGTGACCCGGCATATTCAGGAGTCATTACAGGATGACAGGGACAATCCCCAGCTTTTGGACATTGAAAAAATTATGCGCAGCAAGCTAGTCCATCTTAAATCCTCCGAAAAAATGTTCTTCAGCCAGAAGCTCAAGTGTGACTACTTCAAAGACTGTGACAGGGGCACCAACTTCTTTCATGCTATCATTGGCCAGAAGCAGCGTAAAAAGGTTCATAGCTTCTATTGTGGATAGTAATGGAGTTACTACTACTTCAGAATTAGAAGTTGGGGCTGAATTTATTAAATTTTATCAGAACCTTCTGGGTGTGTCGAAGGAAACAACTTCTTTGGACATGGACGTTATTCGGTGTGGGCCATGTCTTGCTTCCTCTGCCCATGATGGTCTTCTTGCCCCCTTTTCGGTTGACGACATTAAGGCTGCTTTGTTCAGTATTGGCAATGATAAAGCTCCCGGACTAGACAGGTACTCTGCCTTTTTCTTCAAAAAAGCATGGGATATAGTGGGGTCTGACTTCGTCTTGGCAGTTCAGAATTTTCTCAGCTCTGGAAAGATGCTTAAATAGATAAATCACTCTATCATTGCTTTGATTCCTAAATCTGTTAATGCATCCTCTCCGAGTGATTTCCAGCCGATCTCTTGTTGTAATGTCATCTATAAAGTTATCTTTAAGCTTCTTTCGGACAAGTTAGCTCGCGTTCTGCCGGATATTATTAGCCCTTTGTAGAATGCTTTCTTGGGTGGTCGGAAAATGGCAGATAATATCTTCCTGGTCCAAGAAATGCTTCGGGATTATGGTCGTAAGAGGACTTCCCCAAAATGTCTTATGAAAATTGATTTCAGGAAAGCCTTTGACTCGGTTCAGTGGGACTTTCTGGAGAATCTTCTCGGGCTGCTTGGGCTTCCCTCTGGTTTCGTTCATTTGATTATGCAATGTGTCTCGTCAACCTCCTTCTCGGTTGCGGTCAATGGCAATCTTTATGGGTTTTTCAAAGGCCGGTGTGGTATCAGGCAAGGCGACCCTTTATCGCCTTATCTGTTCATTTGCTGTATGGAGTATTTCTCTAGAATGCTCAAGCATGCTTCCAGCCTTCCGGGATTTCACTTCCATTCAAAGTGCAGTTCTCTAGGTATTTCTCATCTCGCGTTTGCTGATGATGTGCTCCTTCTTTGTCGAGGAGACCTGAGTTCGGTGGGTATCATGTATCAGCAGCTTCAAACCTTTGGTAAAGTGTCTGGTCTTGATCTTAACCCCTCCAAATCCTCCATTTATTTTGGAGGAGTCAAGCAAAACGTGAAAACCGATATTATCCAGCTGACTGGTTTCACTGAAGGAGCTTTCCCTTTTACCTACCTGGGTGTGCCGCTTAGCCCTCATCGGCTTTTGGCTAGCCAATTCACGCCTCTTTTACAGAAGTTGGAGTCAGCTATCCAGGGTTGGATGGGTAAATTCCTCACTTATGCGGGGAGGTTGGAATTGCTACGATCCGTTCTGAATGGGATGGTCCAATTTTGGATTTGCATTTTTCCTATCCCGGGGGTTGTTTTATCCCGTATTATCAGTATTTGCAGGAGTTTCTTGTGGTCAGGGAGCTTAGGTAAGCGATCTGCCTTAGTAGCTTGGAAACAAGTCTGTCTTCCGAAGAATGAAGGGGGATTGGGGCTTTTGGAGCTGAAAGCCAAAAGCAGATCGGTCTTAGCAAGTCATATCTGGAATATTCACCTCAAAGCAGACTCCATCTGGATTCAATGGGTGCATCATGTGTACCTTGGCTCCTCTTCCATCTGGGTTGCGCAAGCGCGAAAAACCTCCTCTCCGGTTTGGAAAGCCATATTGCTCCTAAAAAATTATATTTTGGATGCGTGTGGCAATCAGGGTAATGCCATTAGCTTAATCAGAAGTTGGGATAGCAAGGGAAAATTCTCTAGGAATGCCTATGATTATTTCAGGTTCCGAGGGGATGAGGTTAATTGGAGACGGGTGGTTTGGGATTCTTGGTCGATGCCTCGATACAATTTTATTCTCTGGTTAGCTGTCTTGGGTAAGCTTCGAACAAAAGACCGTCTTCAGTTCATGTCCCCAGATCCTATCTGTATCCTTTGCTCTCAGGATAATGAATCACATCGGCACCTATTTTTTGATTGTAACTGGTCAGCGCAGCTTTGGAATTTAATCAAGTCCTGGTTGAGGACTAATCAACGGATGATGTCTTTAAGTAGCGCGCTTTGTGAGCTTAACACGGGGGGGCATAGCATCGAGACCAGGTTAAGGCGCATTTCGCTTGGCATTACGGTGTATTTAATTTGGGAGGAGCGTAACAATCGCATTTTCCGTGCAACCCTATCTTCGGTGCCTAAAATTTTTCATAAATTCCAGGTTCTACTCTTCACCATTTTCCATTTTCGCGAAAAGGACCACCATAATCTGAATTTTGGATGATTTTGGCCCGGTTTGAAGATGCGGATTGGTTCATCTTTGGTGTTTCCAGTGAGGCATAGCTCCGGTCGGGTTTTAGGCTGGGATTGCCAGCTTGGGTCAGCAAAGGTTGGCTTCGATTTATTTGGTTTTTTATCTGTGAGCTACTTTCCAGCTGGCGGTCTTAGGAGGAGTTGCCTTTTAGGCTGACTTTAGGGTCTATCTCCTGCAGCTTTGACTGTGCTTAGGTGGCTGGTGTGTGTTGTCTCTCTGCCTTGTCTTCCTTTGTTTTCGTCTGCAGGTGATTAGGCTTTACTTTGTGTTTAGTCGGCTTGGCTGAAAGGTGGCAGCTGTTTGTTTGTGCTGTCAGTTTTTGGGTGGCTGCTTGTCCTTTTTTCTTCTGCTGCGGGGTAGCTTATGGGAGCATAGGGCAGGCTTTTCTCCTGTTTTGCTTTTGATAGAAGTTTCTTTGGTCTGGCAGCAGTCTCCACGTGGCTTAGCTGAATTGTGGTTTTGTTCTTTGATTGTGCTGGAAAGTGAAGTCTTTTGTTGCTTTTTCTGCTGGGGAGTAGTGCTTCTCTGTCATGTGTCAGCTCCTTTTGGCAGCTTGCGTGTGATGGTTTTCCCAGGTTGCTTTGAGTGCTGAGCCATTTACATGTGGCAGGCTTTCCTTCCTCTTTCCTTTATGTGCTGTCAGGTGCTTGCTTTTGTTTTGTGTGTAGGCTTGCGTGTGTGTCAGGGCTGCTGAGTTGTTTGCATGATTTTGGAGGCGCTGATGTGGCGTGTGGCAGCTACCTTTGCTTGTTTTTGTGTGCTGCTGGCTAAAATCTTGCATTTTGGAATTGTGGAAAGTCGGCTTGTCAGCATGGTTCTGATTATTTCGGCTTGGCAGCAGGATTTTAAATTTAAATTTTCTGCTTCTTTTCGGCTTCCCTCCATTTTCTGTATTGGACTGTTTGGGCCGATTTTAGGCTCCCTCTTTGGGCTTCTCTTGGGCTGCTCTTTTTGGGCTTTCCCCTGTTTGGGCTCCTTTTTGGGTCTTTGCTTTGGGAAGGGCAGTAAAGCTGGCCTTTCTTGTTTTATGGCTTTCCTAAGGCTAGTCTTGTTTGCGTTTAGGGAGCATGTTCCCTTTTCGCTTCTTCTACTGGTTTTTGTTCTCTCCGAGATTTCTCGGTTTTGTACATTCTTTGTTCTATAATATACTTACATTTTAACAAAAAAAAAAAGAAAAAGAAAGAGCCGAATTAGAGTGTGGCCGGCTTGAGAGAGAAAGTAGAGAGAGATGCTCTCCCTCCTTTGTGGGTTTTCTCCCAAGTGATAGTGCCAATCATCCTAAGCTTCTTCTAAGTGTTCTTTTGATCTTTCTTTAGTGTTCTTTGTTTGCTTTCATGGCCAAAAACAAGAGGAAAAAAGGTGTTTCTAAGTTAAAGAAAGATGAGGGGCTGCGGCAGGAGCTTGTTCTTGCTCTTGCAGCCCCCGTTCAAGTCCCCCCTGCCTCTCCTTCCTCTTCTAGTCTGCATAGGATCCATGTTTATGACAGTAGTGGCTCTTGCCCATCCATCCCAAGTCATTCCCATGGCAGCCGTGGTCCAAATTATGCAGATTTTGAAGATAGTGATGAAGAAGATGAGTTTAATCCAGCCTTGTGCAGGGAAGAGGAAGCTCGTGTTTCCAAGTTCTTTTTCTCCTCTCCCATGTCAGATAAGGGGTTGGATGATGGTCTTGTTCCCTTCAACAACCATGCCCAGCATAGCTTGCAAGATGAAGTATTAGCAGCAGCAGCAGTCTCAGCTGGGAAGGTAGAAAACGATCACAATTCCTTTCCCCCGTTGCCAGCCCTCATGCCTACTGTAAGTGCATCATCTTCATCCCTTGCTAAGTCAATCAATGGGGAGCAAGATGGCTCTCTTTCCAGCTCAGGAGGTATAGCTATGGCTGTGGCAGTAGCGCATGAGTTAGGGGCAGTAGGAGCTGCTGCGTCCCCAGTTATGCTGACATCAACAGCAGTTGCCCCCAAGGGAAAGGATGTTCTTTCTTCTCCTCATGTCATAGCTAAGGAAAATGATGCTCCAATGTTAGGGAAAGGATTGGGGAACATGGCCAAGGAGAGCGATTTGAAGGATAGTCCATCTCTTAATAACAAATGGAAAGACTTATTCTCGTCTAATCATAATGCGAAAAGCGGAACCAAATTGGTACACTTTTCTGATCTCAAAAATGCTTCTTCTTGTTCCTTGCTTGAGCATGATCTTGGTAGTCTTAAAGATGTATGGAAATATTGTGTTGTGGGTTATGTTGCGGGGAAGTTTCCGGGTTACAAAGCTCTTAGCAATATCATAGTTAACTCATGGAAATGTAAAGCATCTTTAACCATTCATGAATCGGGTTGGCTTGTTTATCGATTTATGCATGAGGAGGATAAGCTTGCTGTGCTTAGTGGAGGTCCTTATCTTGTTTATGGCCGCCCTTTGATTTTGAAATCTATGCTTGAATATTTTTATTTCTCCACTGCTGATATGTTCACTGTTTCGGTATGGATTAAGCACCCTAACCTCCCGCTGCAATGTTGGTCTCTAGTATGTTTATCTAAGATTGGGAGTGTGCTTGGTAAGCCAATTCAATGTGATTTGTTAACATCATCCATGTCTCGGCTATCATATGCTAGAATCCTTGTGGAAATTGATCTTCTTGCGGACCTTAAGCATTCAGTATCTATTGCTCTGCCTAATAGTGCATCTCTGCAGCAAAATGTTATTTATGAGACCTTGCCCCGATTTTGTAAACATTGTAAGGTCATTGGCCATAATTCTTCTCTTTGTCCCCTCACTTTGGATAAGACTGTGCCAACAACTCCTATGAAAGCAAAGGTAGTCTCGGCAAAGGAAAGGGTTCCGGTTAAACGGTGGGTTCCAGTTAAGGAGGTGGCTAATGAAGTGACCTCTAAGCCTAATGGTGTAGGGACCTCTCGTCCTCGTTCTCCTGAAATCCCCTCTAGGCCAAATGCAATTGATGAGTCCTCTCAGCCTGGTTTTGTTGAAATGCCTTCTTAGCCTATAGCCTCTGATCTCCCATCTCGGTCTAATGATGTGGTTGGTCCCTCTTTGAATCAGTCTTTGGATGATCAGTGGTTTGATCCTATGCAGATGGAAACTATTGCTGGTGAATGGACGGTAGTTAAAAAGAAGAATGGTAAGGCAAGGGTGGCTAATGGTTCTTGTAAAGACCAGAAATTTTTTTTCCGCCAATGGTTAGAGAATTTGGTTCCTCACATCATACAAATACGATCCAGACAATTCACACTTCGGTTAAAAGTGATTTTCTTTTTTTTTTTTCTTAAAGACATACTATTATTTGCATAATAAGAAGTGCATATTACAATTGTACTCATATTTACATAAGTTTACATTCATATCCCTTCAGCAACTATAAGGGATTTACACAAAAGGATTTACTAAACATTATACATTTAATACATTGATTCATACAAAATACATTAAGAGCTAGCATGTATCTACATGGTTCCTTGCAAAAGTAGGTCCCCAGGTACCGGCTTCCCTAGACATCTCGTGGATGGGACGTCCCTGCTGCAGTACAAAACATTTAAGAGACTATAATTACTTGTTAATAATAGTAATAATAGTAATTGAAGAATTTGACAGTTAAATGAAACTTTTATAATTATCTTTTCTTTATGTTCATAGTATATAAATGGCAATCACCATAAATCTTCACCCGGCTATCCTCTTAGGGCATCAGTAGCCGAGGTTAACTGTTCACTCACCCCAATCATCCTTTCGGTTAACATTAGCCGAAGCAAGATAATTATTTATCCTGGCCATCCGTTCGGATGCCATTAGCCGAAGCTAATTAATTATTTATCCCGACCATCCCTTCGGATGCCATTAGCCGAAGCTAATCAATTATTTATCCCGGCCATCCTTCAGATGCCATTAGCCGAAGCTAATCAATTATTTATCCTGGCCATCCCTTCGGATGCCATTAGCCGAAGCTAATCAATTATTTATCCTGGCCATCCTTTAGATGCCATTAGTCGAAGCTAATCATTTCTTTATCCCGGCCATCCATTCGGATGCCAGCCGAAGCTAATCAATTCTTTGTTCCGGTCATCCATTCGGATGCCATTAGCCGAAGCTAATCAATTCTCATTTGATCATATCATATCGGTTTTATCATCACATGTAAATATTCATATTAAGGTATTACATTGTTTACTATACGTAAAAAGAAACGAGGCACAAGTAGCCTACCTGCTCTGCCTGTGGGTTGTTCTTGTCTTGACGATGGTCCAATCCCGATTGCACCACCTGTAACATCAATGATCACAGATCAACAGATTTGTATTTTGAATCACATTCATCACCACACTTATTTCAAATTTCAGATGTTCACATGCAAGTGTTCCCCCTTTTTTTTCTCACCATCATCCTATGAATTTGTTACTAGCATTTTAATTCACCCCTGTATATGTTTATGTCAGAAATCAGCAGCGAAACTGGTTCGCTGGAGGCTGCCAAGTTCGCGAACCTGTTTCGCGCTGCAAACATCATCATTTTGGCACACAATCCTTCAACCATTTTCAGCCAAAACATACACAAATTTCCAGCACATAAACACATGAATTTCCAGCACATAAACACATGAATTTCCAGCACTTCCAGCACATAAACATATGAATTTCCAGCACATAAACACATGACTTTCCAGGACCTAATCACATGAATTTCCAGCACATAAACACATGAATTTCCAGCACATACCCACATGAATTTCCAGCACATAAACACATGAATTTCCAGCACATACCCACATGCATTTCCAGCACATAAACACATGCATTTCCAGCACATAAACACATGAATTTCCAGCACATAAATACATGAATTTTCAGCACATAAACACATGAATTCCAGCACATACCCACATGAATTTCTAGCACATAAACACATGAATTTCTAGCACATACCCACATGAATTTCCAGCACATAAACACATGAATTTCCAGCACATACCCACATGAATTTCCCTAGAGTTCTTTTCTTCATTTTGTTTCATGTTTTAAGAAGAAAAATGAAGAGAGTTTCATGCCTCTTACCTCTCTTATCTCATAATTTTCCTAGCAAGATTTGGAACTCTTCTTTCTCTTCTCTTGTTGCTTCTCTCCCTTTTCTTCCCTCTCTTCCTCCTCTCGGCAATCTTCCACTTTTCACTCTAGATTTCAATTTCTCACACACAATCACAAGGTCTTCTCTACTAATAAATTTTAATGTTCGGTTATGAAGAGAAGAGATGAAGCATACGGGAAAGAAAGAAAAATGGTTCATTCCCTCTTTCCTCGTATTTATATCTATGAAACAAAGTGGTTGTTTGGGGTTTAGGTTAGATGTGCCCTAATCCTTGTTTTGTTCCATCCAAAACTGGTTTTGCTCTTTTTTTTTTCTTTTTTTTTAAAACAGAATTTTGTCTTCATTTCTTATATATACATATATGTTTTTCTCTTGGGTGTTTACAGTTCTAATCATGGCCAAGGCCATCATAGGGGGGGCAATGTTATTTCAATTGGTTTGGATGAGAATGCCTTAGGTGGTGTGACCATGCGGAGTGGTCTTCGGCGAGCAGTTGATCTCTCTAGGAGCACCGGGCTGATGGCCTTGGCTCCGTCCGTGTATCTATGTTAATCTATTGCTGGAACATCAGGGGGCTTAATAGTCCTCTGAAGCAGCATGAGGTGGCTAACCTCATCCGGAAGAAAGGTATTGATGTTTTTGGTATGTTGGAATCTAAGCTCTCCGCTACCAAGGTAGCTAGTATGCAGAAATTTCGGCTTAAAAATTGGAAGTTCTTGTCTAATGCTGAGTCTTCAGCTAATATTGCTCGAGTCATTGTTTTCTGGAATCCTCTCTCGGTTTCAATTGATCTTCTTTCTAGCTCAGCGCAGGGTCTTCATGTCAGCATTTGTAGTTTGGTCAATCAAACCAGTTTCAAAGCTACTTTTGTGTATGGGTTTAACACTGTGATTGCTAGGCGGGCTCTTTGGAATGATCTCAAAGGTTGGGTGTAAACACCCAAGAGAAAAACATATATGTATATATAAGAAATGAAGACAAAATTCTGTTTTAAAAAAAAAAAAAAGAGCAAAACCGGTTTTGGATGGAATAAAACAAGGATTAGGGCACATCTAACCTAAACCCCAAACAACCACCTTGTTTCATGGATGTAAATACAAGGAGGAAAGAGGGAATTAAGCATTTTTTCTTTCTTTCCCGTTATGCTTCATCTCTTCTCTTCATAACCGAACATTAAAGTTAATTAGTAGAGAAGACCTTGTGATTGTGTGTGAGAAATTGAAATCTAGAGTGAAAAGTGGAAGATTGTCGAGAGGAGGAAGAGAGGGAAGAAGAAGGGAGAGAAGCAACAAGAGAAGAGAAAGAAGAGTTCCAAATCTTGCTAGGAAAATTGTGGGTATGTGCTGGAATTCATGTGTTTATGTGCTGCAAATTCATGTGTTTAGGTGCTGCAAATTCATGTGTTTATGTGCTGGAAATTCATGTGTTTATGTGCTGGAAATGCATGTGGGTATGTGCTGGAAATTCATGTGTTTATGTGCTGGAAATGCATGTGGGTATGTGCTGGAAATTCATGTGTTTATGTGCTGGAAATTCATGTGATTAGGTGCTGGAAAGTCATGTGTTTATGTGCTGGAAATTCATGTGTTTATGTGCTGGAAATTCATCTGTTTATGTGCTGGAAATTCACGTGTTTATGTGCTAGAAATTTGTGTGTGTTTTGGCTGAAAATGGTTGAAGGATTGTGTGCCAAAATGATGATGTCTACAGCGCGAAACAGGTTCACGAAACAGGTTCGCGAACCAGTTTTTGCGAAGTAGTGTTCGCGAATCAATGCTCGCGAATTAGTCCTCGTGAATCAATTTCGCGAAGCTGTTTTGCTGCCAAAGTGGCAGCCTCTAGCGAACCAGTTTCGCTGCCGATTTCTAACATAAACATATACAGGGGTAAATTAAATGCTAGTAACAAATTCATAGGATGATGGTGACAAAAAAAAGGGGGGGAACACTTGCATGTGAACATCTGAAATTTGAAATAAGTGTGGTGATGAATGTGATTCAAAATACAAATCTGTTGATGTGTGATCATTGATGTTACAGGTGGTGCAATCGGGATTGGACCATCGTCAAGACAAGAACAACCCACAGGCAGAGCAGGTAGGCTACTTGTGCCTCGTTTCTTTTTACGTATAGTAAACAATGTAATACCTTAATATGAATATTTACATGTGATGATAAAACCGATATGATATGATCGAATGAGAATTGATTAGCTTCGGCTAATGGCATCCGAACGGATGACCGGAACAAAGAATTGATTAGCTTCGGCTAATGGCATCCGAACAGATGGCCGGGATAAAGAAATGATTAGCTTCGACTAATGGCATCCGAAGGATGGCCGGGATAAATAATTGATTAGCTTCGGCTAATGGCATCCGAAGGATGGCCAAGATAAATAATTGATTAGCTTCGGCTAATGGCATCCGAAGGGATGGCCAGGATAAATAATTATCTTGCTTCGGCTAATGTTAACGGAAAGGATGACTGGGGTGAGTGAACAGTTAACCTCGGCTACTAATGCCCAAAGAGGATAGCCGGGTGAAGATTTATGGTGATTGCCATTTATATACTATGAACTTAAAGAAAAGATAATTATAAAAGTTTCATTTAACTGCCAAATTCTTCAATTACTATTATTACTATTATTAACAAGTAATTATAGTCTCTTAAATGTTTTGTACTGCAGCAGGGACGTCCCATCCACGAGATGTCTAGGGAACCCGGTACCCGGGGACCTACTTTTGCAAGGAACCATGTAGATACATGCTAGCTCTTAATGTATTTTGTATGAATCAATGTATTAAATGTATAATGTTTAGTAAATCCTTTTGTGTAAATCCCTTATAGTTACTGAAGGGATATGAATGTAAACTTATGTAAATATAAGTACAATTGTAATATGCACTTTTTATTATGCAAATAATAGTATGTCTTTAAGAAAAAAAAAAGAAAATCACTTTTAACCGAAGTGTGAATTGTCTGGATCGTATTTGTATGATGTGAGGAATCAAATTCTCTGACCATTGGCAAAAAAAAAAAATCCAGGTTTTTACATTGGGAGTCTGGTTTTCCTTGGATGGTTCTAGGTGACTTCAATGCTATTCTTTCCCAAGCTGACAAGCACAAGGGCGATGTTGTTACCGGTTATGAAACCTCTGACTTTTTCCGATGTTGTTCTGACCTTGGTCTCTCTGATTTTAATTATTCGGGCAATCATTTTACTTGGTCCAATGGTCGAATCTGGACTAAGATTGATAGAGTTTTGATGAGCCCTGCTTGGTCCTCTTTTCAGAGTTCGGTTCAGGTCCACTACGATCCGCTGGGCCCCTTTTCAGACCACTCCCCAGCTATTATCCGCGTTGGTAATACTTCCGCTTCGGGTCGGCGTAACTTCAAATTCTTTAATATGTGGGCTTCGCATGATCATTTTCTTGACCTTGTGGCTAGTCAGTGGAACTGTGAGATCAACGGCTCACCGATGTTTGTCTTGTGTTCTAAGCTTAAAAGGTTAAAGCAGCCTTTGAAGGAGTTAGGCAAGCTTCATTTCAGCCATATTTCCCAGAGGGTTAATTCTTTGGAAGATGAGCTTCGGCACCTCCAGTCGGTTTTGCATGATGACAGGGATAACCCCCAATTATTGGATAATGAGAAAAATTTACGAGTGAATCTGGTTAATCTTAAAGCTGCTGAGAAGATGTTCTTCAGTCAAAAGCTCAAGTGCAACTACTTCAAAGATTGTGACAGGGGCACCAGCTTCTTTCATGCTCTCATGGGTCAGAAACAGAAAAAGCGATTCATTGCTTCTATTATGGGGAATAATGGTGACCTTACTTCTTCTGAATCTGAGGTGGGGATTGAATTTGTTAATTATTATCAGAATTTACTAGGCACATCTCGTGTCACTTTGCCATTGGATATGGATATTATTCAGTGTGGGCCTTGTCTAGATGCTTCCGTCCATGAAGTCCTTCTAGCTCCCTTATCGGATGAGGATATCAAAGCAGCTCTTTTCAGTATCGGTAATGATAAGTCTCCAGGGCCAAATGGGTACTCTTCTTTTTTCTTCAAAAAAGCTTGGGATATTGTGGGAAAGGACTTGGTTTTGGCGGTCCAGGATTTTTTCAATTCTGGAAGGATTCTCAAGCAGATCAACCATTCCATCATCTCGTTGATTCCAAAATCAGCAAATGTTTCTTTTCCTAAGGACTTCCACCCTATCTCTTGTTGTAATGTTATTTACAAAGTGATCTCTAAGCTGTTATCTGCCAGATTAGCTCGAGTTCTCCCAGATATAATTAGTCCTATGCAGAATGCTTTCTTGGGAGGTCGGAAGATGGCAGACAACATCTTTTTGGTCCAAGAACTGCTTCGGGAAAATGGCCGCAAGAGGACTTCGCCTAAATGCTTAATGAAAATTGATTTCAGGAAAGCCTTTGACTCTGTTCAGTGGGGTTTCTTGCAGAGTCTTCTCAGCATGCTCGGGTTCCCTCCTAAGTTTGTTTGTTTGATCATGCAATGTGTTACCTCCTCCTCCTTCTCTATGGCTGTTAATGGTAACCTTTATGGGTTTTTCAAAGGGTAAAGTGGTGCTCGGCAGGGTGATCCCTTATCGCCTTATCTCTTTGTTTGCTGCATGGAGTATTTTTCTAGGATGCTTCAGCATTCTTCTCGTTCATCCAATTTTCACTTCCATCCGAAGTGCCGCTCCCTCAGTATCTCTCATCTTGCGTTCGCAGATGATGTTCTCCTTCTTTCCCGGGGTGACCTTAGCTCAGTGCGGATCTTATTTCATCAGCTTCGGCTTTTTGGCGATCTATCGGGTCTTGATCTGAATCCCTCTAAATCCTCCATTTATTTTGGAGGTGTCAAGGAGCGCGTCAAGTCTGATATTTTGCATCTTACCGGCTTCACTGAAGGTTCCTTCCCCTTTACTTACTTAGGGGTGCCGCTCAGCCCTCATAGACTTCTGGCTAGCCAATTCACACCACTTATTCATAAATTGGAATTAGCTATTCAGGGATGGATGGGCAAATTCCTTACATATGCTGGGCGTCTTGAGCTGCTTAGATCTGTCTTGCATGGAATGGTTCAGTTCTGGGTATCTATTTTTCCTATTCCGAGTATTGTCCTTTCGCGCATCATTAGCATTTGCCGGAGTTTCTTATGGTCTGGGTGCATTGGTAAGAAATCAGCGTTGATAGCCTGGAAATCAGTTTGCCTTCCTAAGGAGGAAGGGGGTTTGGGTTTAATTGACCTCAAAGCCAGAAGCAAAGTCATCTTAGCTAGACACATCTGAAATATTCACCTCAAAGCAGACTCCATTTGGATTCAATGGATTCATCATGTTTATCTCAGTTCCTTTGACATCTGGGGAGCGCAAGCCAGCAAAACTTCTTCCCCGCTTTGGAAAGCCATAATGCAATTAAAGCATCATCTTTTGGAGGTTCGTGGTAGCCAGATTGCAGCTATTGACTTAATCAGAAGTTGGGACTGTGCTGATAAATTTTCTTGCAATGCTTATGACTATTTCCGATCTCGGGGGGAAAAGGTTCATTGGGTTCGTGTTGTTTGGGATTCCTGGTCTATGCCTCGTTATAATTTTATCCTTTGGCTAGCCGTTTTGAGAAAGCTGCGAACTAAGGATCGTCTCCAGTTCTTATTTCCAGACCCGATTTGCCCGCTGTGTTTACAGGCCAATGAATCTCATCAGCATCTGTTTTTTGAGTGTTCTTGGTATCGCAGCTTTGGAATCTCATTAAATCCTAGCTAAATATCCGCAAGAGGATGTTATCTTTACCTAGTGCTCTCTGTGGTCTCCGCTCGGGTAAGCTTTGTAGAGAGAGGAGACTCAGGCGTATCTCTTTGGGCATTACTGTATATTTAATATGGGAAGAGCGCAACAAAAGAATTTTTCTTTCGGCCCAATTACCTATTATTAGGATTTTCCATAAATTCCAAGAAATGTTCTTCACTATTTTCCACTTCCGGCAAAACGATCATCTCAATTTGAATTTTGAAATTTGAATTTCGAATTTCAAATGCTGTCCCGGTCCTTTGTTCTCCTTGGTTGCCGGTTCTGTTCCTAGGTTTGTGCTGTCAGGATTGAAAGTGTCTTTGTTGCCTGTCCGAGCCTCTCTGATGGCGTGTCTAGCTGTGCGGCTGGAGGTCTTTCTGCTGCCTCGCCTCTGCTGTTTTCTGTGCTGGTGGCTCCTTTTGTCTGGCTGGGAGTGGACTTTGGCGTGTCCTGCTTGCTTTCCCGCTGACTATGGCGCCCCTTGCTATAGCCTTTTGCAGGGTTATCTAGGTGTTTGTGTGCTGGCAGGCTTTGCTTGCTCCAGCTGCTGTGTGGGCCCATCTTTCTGTGGCTGTCTTCTCTTCTTTCTGCGCTCTCCTTTTCTGCTTTGGTGGCTGGGAAGTTTGCTTTGTTGCTTGGGCTACTTTTTCTTCCAAAGTTTGTTTGCTTTCTACGTGTAGGTCCCTCTTTGGTGGCTGTCAGAGTTGTTTTGGGATTTCAGCTTTGAGGCTTTCGTTTTTAGGGGATTAGGCCTTTTTATTGCTGTAGTTTTTTGCTTGCTTCTCTCCTCCAGCTGTCAGTTTGTAGCCTGCTGCTTTTTGAATCTAAGGTTGCTGCTGGTCCTGCCTTTCTTTGAGCGAGTGTTGATTGGTTTTGCTTGTTTGGGCCGGGCCTTCTTGTTTGCAAGAGTTGGGCTGCTGCATTTGTTGGGCTTGGGCTGATTTGCTCTTGTTCTCTCCTGGGCTGAGTGCTTGGGTGTGTGGGCCTTTCTCTGTGTGCTGGTTCTTTTGTTTAGGGCTTGTCTTGGGCTTGGCTCTTCTTAAGGTTATCTTTTGGGCCTAGATGTAGTTTTTGGTGTGTTTTTCGTTTAGGGAGCATGTTCCCTTTGCGTTTGTTTTCTCTATTTTTGTTTCTCTCCAAGGTTTCTCGCTAGTGTACATTCTTTGATCTTTTATATACTTGCATTTGATAAAAAAAGAAAGAAAGAGCCGAATTGTTGTCTTTTGGAACCCTTTGAAAGTTCAAGTGGATCTTGTTGCTTGCTCTTCTCAGGGTCTTCATGTTAATATTTGTTGCCTTGTGAGTCAATTATCTTTTCATGTAACTTTTGTTTATGGTTTGCATACCATTGTTGCTAGAAGAGAGTTATGGGCTAGCTTGTGTTTGTGGGCTCCTTCGGGTCCTTGGATGGTTATGGGGGATTTCAATTCCATGTTGTCTCAGGATGATAAATTGTATGGTTGTGTTGTTTCTATGTATGAAATTGCCAATTTTCATAAATGTTGTCTTGATTTGGGTTTGGATGATCTTAATTACACTGGCTGTCACTTTACCTGGTCTAATGGCACTGTTTGGAGTAAATTAGACAAGGTTCTTGTTAATCCTTTTTGGTCAATTCTTCAGTGTTTGCTCACATCCATTTTGGCAACCAAGGTGCTTTTTCAGATCACTCTCCTGTAGTGGTTCGCTTGGGGCTTCAGATTTCAGGGCAGCGAAGCTTCAAATTTTATAATATGTGGTCTTCTCATGCTGATTTTCTTCCCACTATGGTTGAGTGCTGGCTTTTGGATGTGAGGGGTACTCCTATGTTCTCTCTTTGCCGGAAGCTTAAGAGGCTGAAACATCCTCTGAAGCAGCTCAATAGGTTACATTTTAGCCATATTTCTGAGCGGGTGTCTAGAGTTGAGCTGGACTTGGAGCTCTTGCAAACTGCTCTTCATGCGGATCCGTCTAATCTTCAGCTTGTTCATGATGACAAGAAGCTCCGTCTTCAGCTCATCAACCTTAAATCTGCGGAGAAGATGTTTTTTGCCCAAAAACTTAAATGTGATTTTCTTAAGGACAGCGACCGCAACTCTCGGTTTTTTCATGCTTTAATGCGTAAGAACAATAGTCGCAACTATATCTCTTCTATTCAGAAGAGTAATGGCCATCTTACTACCTCTAAGGATGAGATTGGAGCTGAATTTGTCTCTTTCTTCCGCAATCTTTACGGCTCCTCCAAAGATACTATTTCTCTGGATAGTGCTGTGATCAGTCGTGGTCCGTGTGTTTCTGCGAGCTCCTGTGAGCTCCTCTCTGCGCCAGTTTCTGATGATGATATTAAGAAAGCTTTATTTGGTATCGATAATGATAAAGCTCCTGGGCCGGATGGCTATTCTTCTTCTTTCTTTAAATCAGCTTGGCCGGTTGTTGGTGTTGATTTTTGTGCTGCTGTTCGGGACTTCTTTACCTCGGGGAGACTTCTTAAACAGGTTAATCACTCGGTAATCTCTCTTATTCCTAAATCAGCTCATGCCACCTCTCCGAGTGATATTCGGCCTATCTCTTGTTGCAATGTGATTTACAAAGTTATTTCTAAAATCCTTGCGGATCGGTTGGCTATTGCTTTGGGAGATATCATCAGCCCTATGCAAAATGCTTTTCTGGGCGGGAGAGCTATGGCGGATAATATTCATCTCGTGCAGGAGCTCCTTCGGCAATATGGCCGGAAGAGAACCTCTCCCAAG
>CM027669.1:9730000-9737500 GCA_015731905.1 Salix dunnii
CTGATTCCCTATTGCTGCCAATGGCAGCAGAGCATGACATTCATGGTTCCAACTCGTCCCTCTCCCTAGCTAAGGTGGTTGGTGACATTGTTCTTCCATCTTCTCCTTCTTTTGCTGTGGTCAACGAAGCTCCTATGTTAGGGAAAGTCGTGGGGAGCAAGTCTGCGAAAACAGATTTTGCGAAGGTGGGGGCTGTGAAAACAGATTTCGCGAAGGTTGGGGCTGCGAAAACAGGGGCTGCGAAATCAGATTTCGCAAAATCGGCAGCAGCTCTTGGGGGTGTTTTGGATAACGCGGCTGCTACGAATGGTTCAAAGGATGGTCAAGAACCAAATGGTAAATGGAAAGACTTGTTCTCTTCCAATCGGCGGGCGGAAAGCGGAACCAAATTGGTACACTTTTCTGAACTTAATAATGCCTCATCTTGTTCTTTGCTTGAGAATGATCTTGGCATTCATAAGGATGTTTGGAAGTATTGCATTGTGGGGTATGTTGCGGGTAAATTTCCGGGTTTCAAAGCTCTTAATCATATTATTGTTAATACATGGAAATGTAAGGCATCGCTAACCATTCATGAATCGGGTTGGTTAGTTTATCGGTTCTTGCATGAGGAGGATAAATTTGCGGTGCTTAGTGGGGGTCCTTACCTTGTGTATGGCCGGCCTTTAATTTTGAAATCCATGCCTGAATTCTTTGACTTCTCAACTGCGGATATGTCCACCGTTCCGGTTTGGATTAAGCTCCCTAATCTCCCGTTGCAATGTTGGTCACCAGCATGTTTGTCCAAGATTGGGAGTGTTCTTGGTAAGCCAGTCCAATGTGATATGTTAACATCCTCTATGTCCCGGTTATCATTTGCTCGAATTCTTGTGGAGATTGATTTGCTTGCAGATCGTAAACATTCTGTGAGCATTTCGCTGCCTAATGGCGCCACTTTGATTCAGAATATTGTCTATGAGACTTTGCCGAGATTTTGTAAGCATTGTCGAATAATTGGCCATAATACTTCCTCTTGTCCGCACTCTTTGGATAAGAAGGTGCCTCTAGCTCCAGTGAAAGAAAAGGCTGTGCCGGCATCTGAGAAAAACACAGTGAAGCGGTGGGTTCCGGTTAGGGAAGTGATCCCGGATCAGACAAAGCAGATTGAGCAGAACTCCAGTAATGTCCCCCCTCGGCCCATGATAAACGAAGAGGCTTCTCGGCCATTAGCTTTTGATGAGGTGTCTCGGCCTGATGATGTGCCGGGCTCTTCCGCTGTGAACGAGCCCTTCGAGGAGCAGCGAGTCGACCCAATGTTAATGGAAAATGATACCGGTGAATGGACAATTGTTAAAAAGAGAAAAGGGAAAAATAGAGTGGTCTCTGATAATACAGTGGCTGCACATAATTTGGGGGTTCCAGACTCTCCGGTGGGAATAGATGTAGACCCGCTATATGGTGTGACCACACGGAGTGGTATTCGGCGACCATGTGTTCTTCCTCGGAGTAAAGGGCTGAAGGCCTTAGCTCCGACAAATTTATGTTAATTTACTATTGGAATGTCATGGGACTAAATAGTCCTCTGAAGCAGCATGAGGTGGTCAACCTCATCAGGAAGAAATGTGTAGATGTTTTTGGTTTGTTGGAATCTAAACTTTCTGGGAGCAAAGTTGCCCGTCTGCAGAAGTTTCGTCTAAATAATTGGAAGTTTTTGTCTAATGCTGAGGCTGCCGGTAATATAGCTCGGGTCATTGTGTTTTGGAACCCGTCCTCTGTCTCGGTGGACTTGATTGCTAGTTCGGCACAAGGACTCCATGTATCCATCCGCAGTCTAGTTCATCAGATCAATTTCAGAGCCACCTTTGTCTATGGCTTTAATACTGTTGTCGCTAGGCGAGACCTGTGGAATGATCTTAGAAGTTGGGACTCCTGTACCCCCTGGATGATTCTTGGTGACTTTAATGCTATTATGTCTCAGGATGATAAGCATAATGGAGACCCTGTCACTGGTTATGAAACCTCGGATTTTTTCCACTGTTGTTCTGACTTGGGTTTCACAGACGTTAACTATTCAGGTAGCCATTTTACTTGGTCTAATGGGAGGATCTGGACTAAGATTGATAGAGTTCTGGTAAATTTTGCTTGGTCCTCGATTCAATCTGCTATTCAGGTCCATTATGATCCTCCTGGTCCTCTCTCGGATCACTCTCCAGCAGTTATTCGGATTGGTAATAATCTTGTTCTGGGGCGGCGCTGTTTCAAATTCTACAATATGTGGGGTTTGCACGAAAAATTCAGTGAGTTGGTAGCCGCTTCATGGAGCTTGGAGGTTTATGGCTCGCCGATGTTTGTCTTATGCTCTAAATTGAAGAGACTAAAAATGCCGTTGAAGGAGTTGGGCAAGCTACACTTCAGTCACATTTCGGAGAGGGTTAGTAGCTTGGAAGGTGACCTTCGGCATATTCAGGAGTCATTACAGGATGACAGGGACAATCCCCAGCTCTTGGACATCGAGAAAATTATGCGCAACAAGCTCGTCCATCTTAAATCTGCGGAAAAAATGTTCTTTAGCCAGAAGCTCAAGTGTGACTACTTCAAGGACTGTGACAGGGGCACCAAATTCTTTCATGCTATTATTGGTCAGAAGCAGCGTAAAAGGTTCATAGCTTCTATTGTGGATAGTAATGGAGTTAATACTATTTCAGAGTCAGAGGTTGGGGCTGAATTTATTAAATTTTATCAGAACCTTCTGGGTGTGTCGAAGGAAACAATTTCTTTGGACTCGGAAATTATTCGGTGTGGGCCATGTCTTGCTTCCTCTGCCCATGATGGTCTTCTTGCCCCCTTTTCGGGTGATGACATTAAGGCGGCTTTGTTCAGTATTGGCAATGATAAAGCTCCTGGGCCAGACGGGTATTCAGCCTTTTTCTTCAAAAAAGCATGGGATATAGTGGGGTCTGACTTCGTCTTGGCTATTCAGAATTTTTTCAGCTCTGGCAAGATGCTTAAACAGATAAATCACTCAATCATTGCTTTGATTCCTAAATCTGTTAATGCATCCTCTCCGAGTGATTTCCGGCCGATCTCTTGTTGTAATGTCATCTATAAAGTTATTTCTAAGCTCCTTTCGGGCAGGTTAGCCCGCGTTTTGCCGGATATTATTAGCCCTTTGCAGAATGCTTTCTTGGGTGGTCGGAAAATGGCAGATAATATCTTCCTGGTCCAAGAAATGCTTCGGGATTATGGTCGTAAGAGGACTTCCCCAAAATGTCTTATGAAAATTGATTTCAGGAAAGCCTTTGACTCGGTTCAGTGGGACTTTCTGGAGAATCTTCTCGGGCTGCTTGGGCTTCCCTCTGGTTTCGTTCATCTGATTATGCAATGTGTTTCGTCAACCTCCTTCTCGGTTGCGGTCAATGGCAATCTTTATGGTTTCTTCAAAGGTCGGTGTGGTATCAGGCAAGGTGACCCATTATCGCCTTATTTGTCCATTTGCTGCATGGAGTATTTCTCCAGAATGCTCAAGCATGCTTCCAGCCTTCCGGGATTTCACTTCCATTCAAAGTGCAGTTCTCTAGGCATTTCCCATCTTGCGTTTGCTGACGATGTGCTCCTTCTTTGTCGAGGAGACCTTAGCTCGGTGGGTATCATGTATCAGCAGCTTCAATCCTTTGGCAAGGTGTCTGGTCTTGATCTTAACCCCTCCAAATCTTCCATTTATTTTGGAGGAGTCAAGCAGAATGCGAAAGCAGATATTCTCCAGCTGACCGGCTTCACTGAAGGAGCTTTTCCTTTTACCTACCTGGGTGTGCCACTAAGCCCTCATCGGCTTTTGGCTAGCCAATTCTTGCCTCTTTTTCAGAAGTTGGAGTCAGCTATCCAGGGTTGGATGGGTAAATTCCTTACTTATGCGGGGAGGTTGGAATTGCTGCGATCCGTGCTGAATGGGATGGTCCAATTTTGGGTTGGCATCTTTCCTATCCCAGGGGTTGTTTTATCTCGTATTATTAGTATTTGCAGGAGTTTCTTGTGGTCCGGGAGCTTAGGGAAGCGATCTGCTTTGGTCGCTTGGAAGCAAGTCTGTCTTCCGAAGAATGAAGGGGGGTTAGGGCTTTTGGAGCTGCAAGCCAAAAGCAGATCGGTCTTAGCAAGTCATATCTGGAATATTCACCTCAAAGCGGACTCCATCTGGATTCAATGGGTGCATCATGTTTACCTTGGCTCCTCTTCCATATGGGTTGCGCAAGCGCGAAAAACCTCCCCTCTGTTTTGGAAAGCCATATTGCTCCTAAAAAATCATATTTTGGATGCGTGTGGCAATCAGGGTAATGCCATTAGTTTGATCAGAAGCTGGGATAGCAACGATAAATTCTCTAGGAATGCCTATGATTATTTCAGGCTCCGCGGGGATGAGGTTAATTGGAGACGGGTGGTTTGGGATACTTGGTGTAAAGACCCGGAATAAATGACCCGGATTTTTTTTTTTTTTTTTTGTAATCAGAGAATTTGATCCCTCACGTTATTAAAATACGATCCAAATGTTTCTCATTTCGGTTAAAGGCGTTTTGTTCACTTAGAGACATACTATTAATTGCATAAAAAGGAGTATATATTACAATTGTACTTATATTTACATAAGTTTACATTCGTATCCCTTCGGCAACTATAAGGGATTTATACAAAAGGATTTACTAATCATTACACATTCAATACATTGCTTCATACAAAATACATTGAGATTTGACATGTATCTACATGGTTCCTTGCAAAAGTAGGTCCCCGGGTATCGGGTTCCCTAGACATCTCGTGTATGTGACGTCCCTGCTGCAGTACAACACATTTAAGGAAATATAATTACTTGTTAATAATAGTAATACTGGTAATTGAATGATTTGGCAGTTAAACGCAACTTTTATAGTTATCTTTTCTTTATGTTCATAGAATATAGATGGCAATCACCATAAATCTTCACCTGGCTATCCTCTTAGGGCATCAATAACCGAGGTTAACCGTTCACCTACCCCAATCATCCTTTCGATTGACATTAGCCAAAGCAATTTAATTATTTCTGTCGGTCATCCTTTCGGATGCCATTAGCCGAAGCTAATCTTTATCCCCCATCCTTTGGATGCCATTAGCGCTTATCCCCATCCTTTCGATGCCTTTAGCCAATCCTTTATCCCCATCCTTCGGATGCCATTAGCTAATCAGTTCTTTATCCGGCCATCCTTTCGGATGCCTTTAGCTCGTTCTTTATCCCCATCCTTTGATGCCATTAGCCAATGGTTTTATCCCGCCATCCTTTCGGATGCCATTAGCAGCTAATCAAATCTCATTTGATCATCTCCTATTGGTTTTATCATCACATATCAATATTCATGTTAAGATATTGCATTGTTTACTATATAAAAAAATGAGGCACAAGTAGCCTACCTGCTCTGCCTGGGGGTTGTTCTTGTCTTGACGATGGTCCAATTCCGATTGCACCACCTGTAACATCAATGATCACACATCAATAGATTTGTATTTCGAATCACATTCATTACCACACCTATTCCAAATTTCCGATGTTCACATGTAGTGTTTCCTTTTTTTCACCATCTTCCTATGAATTTGTTATTAACATTTAATTCACCCTTGTATATGTTTATATCAGAAATCAACAGTGAAACCGGTTCGCTGGAGGCTACCACTTTGGCAGCAAAACAGTTTCGCGAAAACTGGTTCGCGCACTTGTTTCGCGCCGCAGACATCATCATTTCGGCACACTATCATTCAACAATTTCAGTCAAAACACACACATACAAATTTTCAGCCAACGCATACATAATTTCTAGCATATAAACACATGAATTCCAGCACTTAAACACACATGAAAACCAGCATATAAACACATGCATTCCAGCACATAAACACATGAAATTCCAGCCTATAAACACATAAATTTCAGCCCTTAAACATACATACAAACCAGCACATAAACACATGCATTCCAACACATAAACACACATAAAAACCATCACACAAACACATGAATTCCAGCACTTAAACCCATGAAATTCCAGCCTATAAACACATGAATTTCAGCCCTTAAACATACATACAAACCAGCACATAAACACATGCATTCCAACACATAAACACACATAAAAACCAGCACATAAACACATGAATTCCAGCACTTAAACCCATGAAATTCCAGCCTATAAACACATGAATTTCAGCCCTTAAACATACATACAAACCAGCACATAAACACATGCATTCCAGCACATAAAGACACATAAAAACCAGCACATAAACACATGAATTCCAGCACTTAAACCCATGAAATTCCAGCCTATAAACACATGAATTTCAGCCCTTAAACATACATACAAACCAGCACATAAACACATGCATTCCAGCACATAAACACACATAAAAACCAGCACATAAACACATGAATTCCAGCACTTAAACCCATGAAATTCCAGCCTATAAACACATGAATTTCAGCCCTTAAACATACATACAAACCAGCACATAAACACATGCACTTCATCAACAAAATTCCAACAACATTCACATTGAATGCCGGCCATCCTCTTAACAAAATCAGCCCCCTCACATGTTTTGTTAATTTCGTTTTTTATTTCTTTGTTCCCTTCATCATTTTATCTCATAATTTTAGGAAGAACAAGGAAAAGGTTTCATGATCCTTACCTCTCACACACATGCACCAATTCCTCTTCCTTAATTGTCTAAAGATCGGCTGTGAGAGGGGAGGGGCTGTTTGGTTTGGGAGAGGAGTGGCTGTTCGGTCTTTGGGAGAGGAGTGGTGATTTGATTTAGGAAGAGAGGAGATGGTTTAATTGGGAAGAGAAGAGATGATTTTTGATTGGAAAAAGGAGAAAGGGTTCGGCTGGCTATAACAGGGGAAACGGGGATGATGGAAAAGAAGAAAATAATCCCAATCCCTCTCTCTCACTCGTTTTTATATTCATAAATCATTTTTTTTTTAAAACAGAATTTTTGTCTTCATTTCTTATATATAAATATATGTTTTTCTCTTGGTGTTTACACTTGGTCTATGCCTCGATATAATTTTATTCTCTGGTTAGCTGTCTTGGGAAAGCTTCGAACAAAAGACCGTCTTCAGTTCATGTCCCCAGATCCGATCTGTATTCTTTGCTCTCAGGATATTGAATCGCATCGGCACCTTTTCTTTGATTGTAACTGGTCTGCGCAGCTTTGGAATTTTATCAAATCCTGGTTGAGGATTAATCAACGGATGATGTCTTTAAGTAGCGCGATTTGTGAGCTTAACTCAGGGGGGCATAGCATCGAGACCAGGTTAAGGCGTATTTCGCTAGGCATTACGGTGTATCTAATTTGGGAGGAGCGTAATAATCGCATTTTCTGTTCGACCCAATCTTCGATGGCAAAAATTTTCCATAAATTCCAGGTTCTGCTATTCACCATTTTCCATTTTCGCGACAAGGACCACCATAAACTGAATTTTGGATGATGTTTTGGCCC
>CM027669.1:9742500-9747500 GCA_015731905.1 Salix dunnii
AATGTGATCTCAGAACAAGCAAACTCACACTTCTCCTTCTTCACAAACAATTCGTGTTCCTTTAGTCTACACAGCACCTTATCCAAGTGCACCACATGCTCATCCATACATCGGCTAAAGATAACAATGTCGTCTAGATAGACAACCACAAACTCATCCAAAAACTCATAAAGAACATCATTCATCAAATTACAGAAAGTAGCTGGAGCGTTGGTTAAGCCAAACGGCATAACCATAAACTCGTATGACCCATACCTTGTCACACAAGTTGTCTTGTGCTCATCCCCCTCAGCAACTCTAACCTGCTAGTATCCAGACCTCAAGTCTAGCTTTGTGAAAACAGAAGCCCCACTCAATCTGTCAAGTAAGTCTTGAATCAGCGGCACAGGATACTTGTTCTTGATCGTGACCTTGTTCAATGCGCGATAATCCACACACATCCGCAAGCTACCATCTGCCTTCTTCTGAAACAGAACAGGAGCACCATATGGAGCTTTCGACGGTCGAACAAATCCTGCGTCAATCAATTCCGTCAACTGCTTTCTCAACTCCTCCAATTCCCTTGGGGCCATGCGATACGGAGGCTGCGACGGTGGTTTCGCACCAGGCACAAGTTCAATCTTGTGATCAACAGCCCGCCTTGGTGGAAGCTTTTTCGGCAACTCTGGAGGCATCACATCCCTATACCTCTCCAATAGCCCAACAATAACATCAAGCACTGACCCTGCCTGTTTCGACTCCTCAGTCGTCGTTACTGCCAAGAACACTTCACCACCTTTCTTCAAGGCCTTGTTGATCGCAATGGCTGAAACCAAGCTACTTCCCTCCTTTCGACTTTCAACCATCACTGCCTTATGACAGGGGACAAAACAGGGACACGATTCATTCGCAAGCAGAATTCCATTCAAATGAGGCATCAACGCAATCTTGGCTTTCTTCAGAAAGTCTAAGCCAAGAATGACATCGAAATCGTCAAGCGTCACCACCAACAAATCCTGCTTTCCCTGCCACTTATCCAGCACCACTGACACGCCATAGGCCATGCCCATTATCCGTTGCGCCTTGGCATTCACTGCCTTCATTGACGTCTGGCTGTTACTCAATCTTAACCCAAGCTGCGTCACCAACCTATCGGCAACAAATGTATTTGTGGCACCAGAATCCAACATAGCAACTATCTCCCTATCATTAACTCTAATTTAAACATACATTAGAGTATCCACAGCACCCGACTTACCTTGTTGTAGCACATCAATTCATGCTAAGTCAGTCTCAACAAGGCTGGATTAGGCCACCGAATCCTGCCACTCCGCAACCAAGCAATTCAGTACACGCATCGGGTTGATGTGCGTGACTGTCTCCTCTTGCTCACTGTCACCCACAAGAATTGCATTCAACCTTTCCTTTTTCGGGCATTCCCTTGCATAATGTGGTCCACTGCAAATGAAGCATCCTGTATTCGGCTTGTTGGAGTCCCTACTTTGTTGCACATCAGCCTGTTTGCCCTTTCCCTTATCAAACCCAGGCTTGTATCCTCCCCCACCGAATTTCTTTGTCTTCCCCCTTGCATCCCTCTTATCTTTCGTCTTGAATTTAGAGGGGACAGCAACAGAACCATCTCTCGTCACCGTCTTGAAGTCGACCAAACTATCTGCAGCAGCAATGGCAGACGGCAAGTCCTTGACATTCTGCCTTCGCAATTCAGCCTGCGCCCAAGGCTGTAAACCTGACATGAAGTTGAAAAGTTTATCCTCTTCAGACATATTCTTTATGTCTAGGATCAAAGAACTGAATTCCTTGACGTAATTCTTCACCGATTTGTCTTGCTTCAATTTTTTCAGATCATCCCTAGCCAGCCAAGACGTGTTGTTCGGTAGAAACTGCTCTTTCAATTCTTGTTTCAAACGATCCCAAGTCTCAATCTTAGGACGCCCAGCATTCAGATCATCCTTGATCCGAGTCCTCCACCACAGTTTCGCGTCACCAGACAAATACATCGCTGTGATGTTTACTTGTTCGTCAGCCCCAATTCTAACCACACCGAAATACTGCTCCATGTCCCACAGAAAGTTTTCCAACTCTTTGGAACTCCTTGCGCCACCGAATGGCTTCGGTTCTGGTACTTTGGGTTTGGATGTGCCACTACTTGTGGGGACAGTCGCTACTGCCCGTTTTAACACCGCGATCTCTTCTTGTAAAACCAGTACTTTGCGACTTAACTCTGCCGCGAGATCAACATACTGACCAGCAGCCCCCTCTACCATTTTAGTAGCATACGAAAGTCTGTCATTCACAGACTGATCTTCATTTTCAGAACAGGGACCCAAAACACTTTCAAGGTGAGTGAGTCTCTCGCGAATCGTCTCCATGCTTGCTGGCATCCAATGTCAACAGCAATTCCCCAAACAGAACGAGACAATGCTCTGATACCACTTGTCACAGGGATAAAATTTCGTCACACTTTCAATCCCCGTGCGGCAGTCTAGTCTCGTCACTAGACTCAGCCTTCCTCCCAATTCACTCGTGTTTGGCCTAGAGTATAAGTGTTTCACACACCCAAAGGTTCTCTCCACAACTCTTCCCAATTTCGGCAACAAAGAACACAAGTTATTGATCAACACAGCACAATCAATATTCAAGTAATTACAGGAAATCACCCAACCTTTATTATTCCATCAACAAAGGAAATACACAAGAACATGTATGTGTGCTATGCACAATCCAAATCTGCATGCTACACTTGTTTAGGCCCTATATATTACACATAAGACAATGGAAGTTACAAATAAAACTGCCCCTTGACAGTTTCCCCCATTATGGACAGCACATTCAAAGACAGCCCACTTTCCCTTGTAACTGCTCCGTAACTGCTCCCAAGTAACTTCCTTGGTCTGCCACCCAACAAACCAAACTGCCCAAACTGATTCTCAAGCTGCCAGTCCTCACATGTAGCTCAAGTCGACTTAGACAGTCCATCGTCTAAGTCCAGCATGGTGCGAAGCATGAACCCGCTGTTCGTACGCACCCGTTATACTCGCTGCCGCAATCTGCACTGCCTACGCATGCTGCCCCTGCACTTGCGTAATACCTCGCAGCGACTCCGTCACCCGTCACCACCATGGGAGGCCTCTATCCTACCATCGAAAGTTGATAGGGCAGAAATTTGAATGATGCGTCGCCGGCACGATGGCCGTGCGATCCGTCGAGTTATCATGAATCATCAGAGCAACGGGCAGAGCCCGCGTCGACCTTTTATCTAATAAATGCGTCCCTTCCAGAAGTCGGGGTTTGGTGCACGTATTAGCTCTAGAATTACTACGGTTATCCGAGTAGCAAATACCATCAAACAAACTATAACTGATTTAATGAGCCATTCGCAGTTTCACAATCTGAATTAGTTCATACTTACACATGCATGGCTTAATCTTTGAGACAAGCATATGACTACTGGCAGGATCAACCAGGTAGCATTCCTTGGCGACAACACGACCCGTCGATCCCCGTCGCTGTAAATTCGAGCGGCTGAGGCGGGCGAGAAGTCAATCTTATCGAGCACAAGCGGCTCGAAAAAGCGGTCGAAAGGCGGAGGCCCGGCCGCAAACTTCACGTTACGCATCCGAAGCCGAGCGATCGCCGTGGTCGATTCGACAAGTCCGCTCAAGCTGAACGCAGGCTATGCTTGAGTTGCGCCCGGGGAGGCCGAGGCAAGAGGGACACCTTCACATTTGAATTCCACGAAGTGGAGTGCATAACCACAGGAACCCTTGCCGCCAAGCCCTCTGACCTTGAAGTTTGAAAGTGAAGAGCTGCGGGGCGACAATTGATTGCGAGCACGGAACTGCCGACACGGACAACCGATGACCACTCATGCGCCACCGTACGCGTAACAACAATCCCGACGAGCGAACCATGGCGGCGTGAGCAAGTGGAAACACTCGAGCGAGATCGTGCCGCCGGGCCAAGGATCTCGGAGGACAAGAAACTAGAAGAGGACCGCAGAGGGCGATCTTTAAGGGGCGCTGCCCGGTACCTTGCTGGTTAGGCCTCGGAGGCGGAGCGCCAGCGCCATGGTCGAGGATCGGGCGGGCAGCAGAGGCATAAGCCGGCAATTTAATGCCACGCCCGCGCACAACCCTCCACGCGATCCACGACCATGGCGCTCCGCCCTTTGCCTCGGCCGGCCTCTAGCTTGCGGCGGAAGCCGCAGAACGCTTCTTCTGGGGCGCCCCAGCGCTCCGGTAGCGAGATGCCGCGCCTCTGGCCCGAGCAAATGAATGCGAGCCCCACGAAGAGGCCACCCAGCGCGCCCTGACTGGCGAGCATCCGCAGAGCGATTCAGCAAAGGCAACCAGCGGTGACCGCGCATTGCCCTAAACTTCGGGCTGCGAGCGGGCTTGGCCGGAAGCGCGTCACGCCATGGTCGATGATCGCGGGAGGCGGTGGGGTGTAAACGCGGCAATTTAATGCCGCATACGCCGCAGCAATACGCCGCGATCCACGACCATGGCGCTCCACGTCCTGCGCGTCGGCCGGGCCTCCGGCTTGCGAGGTCAGCGGCGGCGAGATGCCCCACGATGCGGGCGGTGAAGCTGCCGCACCTCGGCCTGAGCTTCGGCAAATGGATGCCGCCCTCGCCTCGGGGCCTTGACCCAGCGCGGCGGCTGGCGGCGCCCTCGACGGTGGTGAAGCGGGTCTCCGCCGGCAGCGTCTCCTGGCCGGAAAGCGGGTCATCAATAGCGGCAACCTGCCAGACCCGTGCCCAGCCGCCAACAACTTTGCGAGGTCCGGGGCGGTGGCGGGAAGCGGGTCCCACCCGGCCGTCGGGTCCCACCGGAAATCGGGTCATCCATAACGGCAACACATCGACCCCGTGCCCGACCGCAAGGCGACTTCTGGCGTCCGGAGATGGCGGGAGGCGAGTCTTCACCGCGGAAATCGGGTCCGGCCGTACCCGGTCTGCGATCAGGGTATATCTCAGGCCATCGGCTTCCCTTATTTTC
>CM027669.1:9770000-9772500 GCA_015731905.1 Salix dunnii
CCCTGTATGGATCAAGTTGCCCAATCTTCCCCTTAGATGTTGGTCTTTGAAGTCTTTATCTAAGATAGCTAGTGTTGTCGGGAAGCCAATTCAAAGTGACATGCTCACCTCTTCCATGTCTCGGCTTTCATATGCTCGTGTTTTGGTTGAGATTGATCTTCGTAAGACTCTCCCGGATGAAATTGCTGTTAGTTTGCCGAATGGTGTTGTCATTCATCAGCAGGTTATTTATGAGACTCTTCCGAAGTTCTGCACTCATTGTAATGTCATTGGGCATCTTGTGGCTTCTTGCTCTAAATTGGCCAAGGATTTTGGGGGTGGTATTCCTCAAGCAACTGCTGACTCTTTGCTAAGTAAAGCCCCTCCAGCTGAGATGGATGATGGATTGAATGTGCAGATTTCTGGGGGAGCGGGGACCATGCCATCCTCTGCTGCTATTGCTTCTCCTTTGGTTGATGTTGAGCAACTAGACCCCATGGTTTGTGAGGCTGCTAGTGCTTGGGAGCCAGTGCCGAAGAAGCTAATCAGTAACAGGCAGCCAAAGATGAAGACCATTGTCTCGTGTCCAGCTGCAGGTTCTGCTCTCGGCAATGTCAGTGCTGCTGCTAAGGGTAAATCGGTTGAGGCAGTTGTTATTGGGCCTGGTGAAGTAGATTTGATGGCTTCGGGTAGTGTTTCTGCAGGCTTCACTCTTGGCTTGGACTGTGAGGGTTTGAAGGGCCAATCGACTGAGGCTGTTTTGCATGCTCCAGCAGCAGATGATCTGAGTTCGGGCTTGAGGTCAAGGTCAGTGGGTCTCTCGGGTGCCAAGGTGATTAAGCAGCGTGTTCATGGCAGATTGCAGTCTTCGAAAGGCTTGGGTAAAGGAGTTCACACAGGGAAGGGTATGCATTTACAATCATCTTCTAGCGGCCATGGTAGGAACCTTCCTACCACTACTGCCTTATGATGATAATTAAATGTTGGAATGTTAGAGGGCTTAATAGCCCTCTAAAGCAGCATGAGGTGGTGAATCTCATGAAGAAATCTTCAGTTGATGTTTGTGGCTTGTTGGAGACTAAGCTTTCCTTGTCTAAGGTTGTGGTTCTTCAGAAGTTTCGGCTTAAGAAGTGGAACTTTCTTACGAATGCTGCCCCGTCTTCTATGGCTCGTATTGTTGTTTTTTGGAATCCATCTACGGTTTCAATTGATATGGTTAGCAGCTCCTCTCAAGGTCTTCATGTTTGCGTCTGTAGTCTTGTGAGTCAATTTAGTTTCCATATTTCTTTTGTTTATGGGTTACACACTATTGTTGCTAGAAGAGCTCTTTGGGATAGTCTTTGTGATTGGTGCCCCTCGGGCCCTTGGATGGTTTTAGGAGATTTTAATTCTCTTATGTCTCAAGATGATAAATTGAATGGAAGTGCTGTATCTATGTACGAAACTGCTGATTTTAATAAATGTTGTCTTGATTTGGGTTTATATGATCTCAACTATACTGGTTGTCATTTTACCTGGTCTAATGGTTCGGTTTGGAGTAAATTGGACAGAGTCCTTGTTAACCCTTTTTGGTCCTCCCTTCGTCGTATTGCTCATGTTCATTTTGGTAACCAAGGGGCTTTCTCCGATCATTCTCCTGCTCTGGTTCGGCTGGATCACCAAGCTACGGGGCATCGAAGCTTCAAATTCTTTAACATGTGGGCTTCTCATACCGATTTTCTCCACACAGTCTCTGAGGGTTGGCAGCAAGCAGTTATGGGTTCTCCTATGTTCTCGCTCTGCAAAAAGCTTAAGGGGCTGAAGCGTCCTCTAAAGTTGCTTAATCGGCTTCACTTTAGTCACATTTCTGAAAGGGTTTCTCGTGCTGAATCTGATCTAGATCTTTTGCAATCTGCCCTTCACTTGGATCCCTCAAATTCTCAGCTTGTTCATGAAGACAAGAAACTGCGTGTTCAGCTCATCAATCTCAAATCTTCAGAAAAAATGTTTTTCGGGCAGAAGCTTAAGTGTGATTTCCTCAAGGAGAGTGATCGAGGTTCTCGGTTTTTTCACGCTCTGTTGAGTCAAAAGCATGGTAGGAATTATCTCCCAGCGATTCAGAAGTCTAATGGTTCTCTTTCTATCTCCGAAAAGGAAGTTGGGGCTGAGTTTGTGGACTTTTTTATGAAGCTCTATGGTTCCTCGAAGCCCACTTTGCCTTTGGATAGGGATATTGTTGCTAATGGTCCTTGTCTCTCTGCTTCTGCTTGTGGGCTCCTTTCTGCGCCGGTTTCTAATGAGGATATTAAAGCTGCCTTGTTTGGTATTGAGAATGATAAGGCTCCTGGTCCGGATGGGTACACCTCCTTTTTCTTTAAGTCTGCTTGGTCTGTTGTTGGGGATGATTTTTGTGCTGCTATCCAGGATTTCTTTGCCTTAGGGAGAATGCTTAGGCAAATTAACCATTCGGTGATTTCTCTCATCCCTAAGTCAGCTCATGCTTCCTCCCCTTGTGATTTTAGGCCTATTTCCTGCTGCAATG
>CM027669.1:9777500-9810000 GCA_015731905.1 Salix dunnii
CGGAAGCCGCAGGCCAGGACTCGGCAGCGGGCGCTTCACGCCATGGGGTCAGGGATCGCGGGGAGGGCCGACGCAGGGACGCAAGCCCGGCAATTTAATGCCACGCCCACGCCGGCTACAGCCCTCCACGCGATCCACGACCATGGCGCTCCGACCCTTTGCCTCAGCCCGGCCTCCAGCTTGGGAGCGGAAGCAGGGGGCATCGCCCCGCTGCTGTACCGGCTTTTGCCCAGCCCGAACGGCAGAAATGAATGCCGAGCCCTGAGGCGGGCCACGCCCGACTGGCGGGCATCACGGCGATTTGCAGCGGGGCATGACAAAACAAGCGGCCGCACCGGTGCCCTAAACTTCGGGCAGCTGCGGAAGGAGCGTCACGCCATGAGGTCGAGATCGCGAGGAGGGCGACGGGCGCAGAAGCGCGGAATTTAATGCCCATACGCCCACGCAGCGATACCGCCGCGATCCACGACCATGGCGCTCACGTCCACGCGTCGGCTTGGCCTCGGCTCTTATGAGCTCAGCGGCGGCAGGGGACGCCACCACGACAGTGCGGGCGGCGAAATCCGCCTCTCCAGAAGACGCTCGGCAAATGGATGCCGCGCCTCGCCGAGACGCAATTGCACGCCGGCACTGGTGGCGCCCTCGACGGTGGTTGAAGCGGTCTCGGCCGAACGGCTCGTCTCCCCTGGCCGGAAAACGGGTCATCGATAACGGCAACACATCGGGGCACGTGCCCCAGCACGCCCGGCAACTTTGCCAGGGTCCCGGGGACGGTGGCCGGAGACGGGTCCCACGCCGGCCGGAAATCGGGTCCCACGCCGGCCGGAAATCGGGTCATCAATAACGGCAACACATCGGGCCACGTGCCCCGACACGCCGGGAGACTTTGCCGGCGTCCCGGAGACGGGTCTTCGCCGGCCGGAAATCGGGTCCCGGCCCGGCCGGAAATCGGGTCTTCGATACCGGGTATATATCGGGCCATCGGCTTCCCCCACTTTTTTTCCCAATCAAGCAACGGTGCACAGCACCCCAACACCCGCGGCAGGCCCATGGGCACCATGCCACCTGGCCCCACCCCAGACCAGGCAGGGGGCACCCCCCTAAAGAGCAATAACTGTCATTGAAAACTAGAAGCTCTAGATATTCGCGTTTCAATGTCTAGTCTTGTTCGGTTTGTTACCGAGGAGATTGCGGTAGATTCTGTTCATCCACCCAGGTTTCATCTCGCTCTGGCTCCTTCAAGAAAGTTGTAGGACTATATGCAAAGATAACTCTAGATTTTTGAATCATGAAATGTGAGAAACAGAAGCTCTAGATATTCGCGTATCAATGTCTAGTCTTGTTCGGTTTGTTACCGAGGAGATTGCGGCAGATTCTGTTCGTCCACCCAGGTTCCATCTCGCTGTGGCTCCTTCATTATAGTTGTAGGCCTATATGCAAAGATGACTCTAGATTTTTCAATCATGTAATTTGAAAACCAGAAGCTCTAGATATTCGCGTTTCAATGTCTAGTCTTGTTCGTTTTGTTACCGAGGAGATTGCGGTAGATTCTATTCGTTCACCCTGGTTTCATCTAGCTCTGGCTCCTTTATGAAAGTTGTAGGCCATTATGCAAAGATAACTCTCGATTTTTAAATCATGTAATTTGAAAACCAGAAGCTCTAGATATTAACGTTTCAATGTCTAGTCTTGTTCGGTTTGTTACAGAGGAGATTGCGGCAGATTCTGTTCGTCCACCCAGGTTTCATCTCGCTGTGGCTCCTTCATGAATGTTGGAGGCCTATATGCAACGATGACTATGGATTTTTGAATCATGTAATTTGAAAACCAGAAGCTCTAGATATTCACGTTTCATTGTCTAGTCTTGTTCGGTTTGTTACTGAGGAGATTGCGGCAGATTCTGTTCGTCCAACCAGGTTTCATCTAGCTCTGGATCCTTCATGAAAGTTGGAGGCCTATATGCAAAGATGACTCTGGACTCTTGAATCATGTAATTTGAAAACCAGAAGCTCTAGATATTCGCGTTTCATTGTCTAGTCTTGTTCGATTTGTTACCGAGGAGATTGCGGCAGATTCTGTTCGTCCACCCAGGATTCATCTCGCTCTGGCTCCTGCATGCAATTTCTAGACATATATGCAAAGATGACTCTGGATTTTTGAATCATGAAATGTGAAAACCAGAAGCTCTAGATATTCGCGTTTCAATGTGTAGTCTTGTTCGGTTTGTTACCGAGGAGATTGCTGCAAATTCTGTTCGTCCACCCAGGTTTCATCTCGCTCTGGCTCCTTCACGAAAATTGTAGGACTATATGCAAAGATAACTCTGGGTTTTTGAATCATGAAATGTGAGAAACGGAAGGTCTAGATATTCGCGTTTCAATGTCTAGTCTTGTTGGGTTTGTTACCGAGGAGATTGCGGCAGATTCTGTTCGTCCAACCAGGTTTCATCTCGCTCTGCCTCCTGCATGAAATTTCTAGACATATATGAAAAGATGACTATGGATTGTTGAGTCATTTAATTTGAAAACCAAAAGCTCTAGATATTCGCGTTTCAATGTTTAGTCTTGTTCGGTTTGTTACCGAGGAGATTGCAGCAGATACTGTTCGTCCACCCAGGTTTCATCTCGCTGTGGCTCCTTCATCAAAGTTGTAGGCCTATATGCAAAGATGACTCTAGATTTTTGAATCATGAAATGTGAAAACTAGAAGCTCTAGATATTCGCATTTCAATGTCTAGTCTAGTTTGGTTTGTTATCGAGGAGATTGCGGCAGATTCTGTTCGTCCAACCAGGATTCATCTCGCTCTGGCTCCTGCATGCAATTTCTAGACATATATGCAAAGATGACTCTGGATTTTTGAATCATGAAATGTGAAAACCAGAAGCTCTAGATATTCACGTTTCAATGTCTAGTCTTGTTCGGTTTGTTACCGAGGAGATTGCGGCAGATTCTGTTCGTCCACCCAGGTTTCATCTAGCTCTGGATCCTTCATGAAAGTTGGAGGCCTATATGCAAAGATAACTCTGGATTCTTGAATCATGTAATTTGAAAACCAGAAGGTCTAGATATTCACGTTTCAATGTCTAGTCTTATTCGGTTTGTTACCGAGGAGATTGCGGCAAATTATGTTCGTCCACCGAGGTTTCATCTCGCTGTGGCTCCTACATTAAAGTTGTAGGCCTATATGCAAAGATGACTTTGGATTTTTGAATCATGTAATTAGAAAACCAGAAGCTCTAGATATTCGCGTTTCAATGTCTAGTCTTGTTCGGTTTGTTACCGAGGAGATTGCGACAGATTCTGTTCGTCCACCCAGGTTTCATCTCGCTCTAGCTCCTTCATAGAAATTAGGTTTCATCTCGCTCTAGCTCCCGCATGAAATTTGTAGCCTATATGAATAGATGACTCTGGAATTTTTCAATCATGTAATTTGAAAACTAGAAGCTCAAGATATTCACGTTTCAATGTCTGGTCTTGTTCGGTTTGTTACCAAGGAGATTGCGGTAGATTCTGTTCGTCCACCCTGGTTTCATCTACCTCTGGCAAATATGCTAAGATGACTGTGGATTTTTGAATCATGTAATTTGAAAAGCAGAAGCTCTAGATATTCGCATTTTAATGTCTAGTCTTGTTGGGTTTGTTACCGAGGAGATTGCGGCAGATTCTGTTCGTCTACCCAGGTTTCATCTCGCTATGGCTCCTTCATGAAAGTTGTAGGACAATATGCCAAGATGATTGTGGATTTTTGAATCATGTAATTTGAAAAGCAGAAGCTCTAGATATTCGCGTTTCAATGTCTAGTCTTGTTCGGTTTGTTACCGAGGAGATTGCGGCAGATTCTGTTCGTCTACCTAGGTTTCATCTCGCTCTGGCTCCTTCATGAAAGTTGTAGGCCTATATGCAAAGAGGACTCTGGATTTTTGAATTATGAAATGTGAAAACCAGAAGCTCTAGATATTCACGTTTCAATGTCTAGTCTTGTTCGGTTTCTTACCGAGGAGATTGCGGCTGATTCTGTTTGTCCACCCAGGTTTCATCTCGCTGTGGCTCCTTGATCAAAGTTGTAGGCCTATATGCAAAGATGACTCTGGATTTTTAAATCATGTAATTTGAAAACCAGAAACTCTAGATATTCACGTTTCAATGTCTAGTCTTGTTCGGTTTGTTACCAAGGAGATTGCTGCAAATTCTGTTCGTCCACCCAGGTTTCATCTCGCTCTGGCTCCTTCAAGAAAATTATAGGACTATATGCAAAGATAACTCTGGATTTTTTAATCATCAAATGTGAGAAACAGAAGCTCTAGATATTCGCGTTACAATGTCTAGTCTTGTTCGGTTTGTTACCGAGGAGATTGCGGCAGATTCTGTTCGTCCAACCAGGTTTCATCTCGCTCTGGCTCCTGCATGAAATTTCTAGACATATATGCAAAGATGACTATGGATTTTTGAGTCATGTAATTTGAAAACCAAAAGCTCTAGATATTCACGTTTCAATGTCTAGTCTTGTCCGGTTTGTTACCGAGGGGATTGCTGCAGATTCTGTTGCTCCACCCAGGTTTCATCTCGCTCTGGCTCCTTCATTAAAGTTGTAGGCCTATATGCAAAGATGACTCTGGATTTTTGAATCATGTAAATGGAAAACCAGAAGCTTTAGATATTCGCGTTTCAATGTCTAGTCTTGTTCGGTTTGTTACCGAGGAGATTGCGGCAGATTCTGTTCGTCTACCTAGGTTTCATCTCGCTCTGGCTCCTTCATTAAAGTTGTAGGCCTATATGCAAAGATGACTCTGGATTTTTGAATCATGTAAATGGAAAACCAGAAGCTTTAGATATTCGCGTTTCAATGTCTAGTCTTGTTCCGTTTGTTACCGAGGAGATTGCGACAGATTCTGTTCGTCGACCCAGGTTTCATCTCGCTCTGGCTCCTGCATGAAAGTCCTTGGCCTATATGCTAAGATGACTCTGGATTTCTGAATCATGTAATTTGAAAACCAGAAGCTCTAAATATTCGCGTTTCAATGTATAGTCTTGTTCGGTTTGTTACCGAGGAGATGGCGGCATATTTTGTTCGTCCAACCAGGTTTCATCTATCTCTGGATCCTTCATGAAAGTTGGAGGCCTATATGCAAAGATAACTTTGGATTCTTGAATCATGTAATTTGAAAACCAGAAGGTCTAGATATTCGCGTTTCAATGTCTAGTCTTGTTCGGTTTGTTACCGAGGAGATTGGGGGATATTCTGTTCGTCCACCCAGGTTTCATCTCGCTGTGGCTCCTGCATTAAATTTGTAGGCCTATATGCAAATATGACTATGGATTTTTGAATCATCTAATTTGAAAACCAGAAGCTCTAGATATTCGCGTTTCAATGTCTAGTCTTGTGTGGTTTGTTACCGAGGAGATTGCGACATATTCTGTTCGTCCACCCAGGTTTCATCTCGCTCTGGCTCCTTCATGAAAGTTGTAGGCCTATATGCAAAGATGACTCTGGATTTTTGAATCATGAAATGTGAGAAACATAAGCTCTAGGTATTCACGTTTCAATGTCTAGTCTTGTTCGGTTTGTTACCGAGGAGATTGCGGCAGATTATGTTCGTCCACCCAGGGTTCATCTAGCTCTAGCTCCTTCATGAAAGTTGTAGGCCAATATGCAAAGATGAGTCTCGATTTTTGAATCATGTAATTTGAAAACCAGAAACTCTAGATATTCGCGTTTCAATGTGTAGTCTTGTTTGGTTTGTTACCGAGGAGATTTCGACAGATTCTATTCGTCCACCCAGGTTTCATCTCGCTCTTCCTCCTGCATGAAATTTGTGGACATATATGCGAAGATGACTATGGAATTTTGAATCATGTAATTTGAAAACCAGAAGCTCCAGATATTCGCGTTTCAATGTCTAGTCTTGTTCGGATTGTTACCGAGGAGATTGCGGCATATTCTGGTCGTCCACCCAGGTTTCATCTCGCTGTGGCTCCTGCATTAATGTTGTAGGCCTATATGCATAGATGACTCTGGATTTTTGAATCATGTAATTTGAAAACCAGAAGCTCTAGATATTCGCGTTTCAATGTCTAGTGTTGTTTGGTTTGTTACCGAGGAGATTGCGGCAGATTCTGTTCGTCCACCCAGGTTTCATCTCGCTCTGGCTCCTTCATGAAAGTTGTAGGCCTATATGCAAAGATGACTCTGGATTTTTGAATCATGTAAATAGAAAACCAGAAGCTCTAGATATTCACGTTTCAATGTCTAGTCTTGTTCGGTTTGTTACCGAGGGGATTGCTGCAGATTCTGTTCATCCACCCAGGTTTCATCTTGCTCTGGCTCCTTCATGAAAGTTGTAGGCCTATATGCAACGATGACTCTGGATTTTTTAATCATGTAATTTGAAAACCAAAAGTTCAAGAGATTCGCATTTCAATGTCTAGTCTTATTCGGTTTGTTACCGAGGTGATTCAAGCAGATTCTGTTCGTCCCCCCAGGTTTTATCTCGCTCTGGCTCCTTCATGAAAGTTGTAGACCTATATACAAAGATGACTCTGGATTTTTTAATCATGTAATTTGAAAACTAGAAGCTCTAGATATTCGCGTTTCAATGTCTTGTCTTGTTCAGTTTGTTACCGTGGAGATTGCGGCAGATTCTATTCGTCCACCCAGGTTTGATCTCGCTTTGGCTCCTTCATGAAAGTTGTAGGCCTATATGCAAAGATGACTCTGGATTTTTGAATCATGAAATGTGAAAACCAGAAGCTCTAGATATTCACGTTTCAATGTCTAGTCTTGTTCGGTTTGTTACCGAGGAGATTGCGACAGATTCTGTTCGTCGACCCAGGTTTCATCTAGCTCTGGCTCCTGCATGAAAGTCCTTGGCCTATATGCTAAGATGACTCTGGATTTATGAATAATGTAATTTGAAAACCAGAAGCTCTAGATATTCGCGTTTCAATGTCTAGTCTTGTTCGGTTTGTTACCGAGGAGATTGCGGCAAATTTTGTTCCTCCACCCAGGTTTCATCTAGCTTTGACTCCTTCATGAAAGTTGTAGGCCTATATGCAAAGATGACTCTGGATTTTTTAATCATGTAATTTGAAAACCAGAAGTTCAAGAGATTCGCGTTTCAATGTCTAGTCTTGTTCGGTTTGTTACCGAGGCGATTCCAGCAGATTATGTTCGTCCCCCCAGGTTTATCTCGCTCTGGCTCCTTCATGAAAGTTGTGGGCCTATATGCAAAGATGATTTTGGATTTTTGAATCATGTAATTTGAAAACCAAAAGCTCTAGATATTCACGTTTCAATGTGTAGTCTTGTTCTGTTTGTTATCGTGGAGACTGCGACAGATTCTGTTCGTCGACCCAGGTTTCATCTCGCTCTGGCTCCTGCATGAAAATCCTTGGCCTATATGCTAAGATGACTCTGGATTTTTGAATCTTGTAATTTGAAAATAGAAGCTCTAGATATTCGCGTTTCAATGTATAGTCTTCGGTTTTTTACCGAGGAGATTGCAGTAGATTGTGTTCATCCACCCAGGTTTCATCTCTCTCTAGCTCCTTCATTAAAGTTGTAGGCATATATGCAAAGATGACTATGGATTTTTGAATCATGTAAATGGAAAACCAGAAGCTCCAGATATTCGCGTTTCAATGTCTAGTCTTGTTCGGTTTATTACCGAGGAGATTGCGACAGATTCTGTTCCTCCACCCAGGTTTCATCTCGCTGTGGTCCCTTCATGAAAGTTGTAGGCCTATATGCAAAGATGACTCTGGATTTTTGAATCATGAAATGTGAAAACCAGAAGCTCTAGATATTCACGTTTCAATGTCTAGTCTTGTTCGGTTTGTTACCGAGGAGATTGCGACAGATTCTGTTCGTCGACCCAGGTTTCATCTAGCTCTGGCTCCTGCATGAAAGTCCTTGGCCTATATGCTAAGATGACTCTGGATTTATGAATAATGTAATTCGAAAACCAGAAGCTCTAGATATTCGCGTTTCAATGTCTAGTCTTGTTCGGTTTGTTACCGAGGAGATTGCAGCAAATTTTGTTCCTCCACCCAGGTTTCATCTAGCTTTGACTCCTTCATGAAAGTTGTAGGCCTATATGCAAAGATGACTCTGGATTTTTTAATCATGTAATTTGAAAACCAGAAGTTCAAGAGATTCGCGTTTCAATGTCTAGTCTTGTTCGGTTTGTTACCGAGGCGATTCCAGCAGATTATGTTCGTCCCCCCAGGTTTTATCTCGCTCTGGCTCCTTCATGAAAGTTGTAGGCCTATATGCAAAGATGATTTTGGATTTTTGAATCATGTAATTTGAAAACCACAAGCTCTAGATATTCACATTTCAATGTGTAGTCTTGTTCTGTTTGTTACCGTGGAGACTGCGACAGATTCTGTTCGTCGACCCAGGTTTCATCTCGCTCTGGCTCCTGCATGAAAATCCTTGGCCTATATGCTAAGATGACTCTGGATTTTTGAATCTTGTAATTTGAAAATAGAAGCTCTAGATATTCGCGTTTCAATGTATGGTCTTCTTCGGTTTTTTACCGAGGAGATTGCAGTAGATTGTGTTCATCCACCCAGGTTTCATCTCTCTCTAGCTCCTTCATTAAAGTTGTAGGCATATATGCAAAGATGACTATGGATTTTTGAATCATGTAAATGGAAAACCAGAAGCTCCAGATATTCGCGTTTCAATGTCTAGTCTTGTTCGGTTTATTACTGAGGAGATTGCGACAGATTCTGTTCCTCCACCCAGGTTTCATCTCGCTGTGGTCCCTTCATGAAAGTTGTAGGCCTATATGCAAAGATGACTCTGGATTTTTGAATCATGAAATGTGAAAACCAGAAGCTCTAGATATTGGTGTTTCAATGTCTAGTCTTGTTCGGTTTGTTACCGAGGAGATTGCGGTAGATTCTGTTCGTCCGCCCTGGTTTCATCTAGCTCTGGCTCCTTCATGAAAGTTGTAGGCCAATATGCAAAGATGACTCTGGATTTTTAAATCATGTAATTTGAAAACCAGAAGCTCGGGATATTGGCGTTTCAATGTCTAGTCTTGTTCGGTTTGTTACCGAGGAGATTGCGGTAGATTCTGTTCGTCCACCCAGGTTTCATCTAGCTCTGGCTCCTCATGAAAGTTGTCGACCTATATGCAAAGATGACTCTGGATTTTTGAATCATGAAATGTGAAAAACAGAAGCTCTAGATATTCGTGTTTCAATCTCTTGTCTTGTTCCGTTTGTTACCGAGGAGATTGCGGCAGATTCTGTTCGTCCACATAGGTTTCATCTAGCTCTGGCTCCTTCAAGAAAGTTGTAGGACTATATGCAAAATTGACTCTGGATTTTTGAATCATCAAATGTGAGAAACAGAAGCTGTAGATATTCGTGTTTCAATGTCTAGTCTTGTTCAGTTTGTTACCGAGGAGATTGCGGCAGATTCTGTTCGTCCACCCAGGTTTCATCTCGCTCTGGCTCCTGCATGCAATTTCTAGACATATATGCAAAGATGACTATGGTTTTTTGAATCATGTAATTTGAAAACCAGAAGCTCTAGATATTCGCGTTTCAATGTCTAGTCTTGTTCGGTTTGTTACCGAGGAGATTGCGGCAGATTCTGTTCGTCCAACCAGGTTTCATCTCGCTATAGCTCCTGCATGAAATTTCTAGACATATATGCAAAGATGACTATGGATTTTTGAATTATGTAATTTGAAAATCAGAATCTTAGATATTCACGTTTCAATGTCTAGTCTTGTTCGGTTTGTTACCGAGGAGATTGCGGCAGATTCTGTTCCTCCACCCAAGTTTCATCTCGCTGTGGCCCCTTCATGAAATTTGTAGGCCAATATGCAAAGATGACTCTGGATTTTTGAATCATGTAATTTGAAAACTAGAAGCTCTAGATATTCGCGTTTCATTGTCTAGTTTTGTTCGGTTTGTGGCAGATTCTGTTTCTCCACCCAGGTTTCATCTAGCTCTGGATCCTTCATGAAACTTGGAGGCCTATATGCAAAGATGACTCTGGATTTTTGAATCATGAAATGTGAAAAACAGAAGCTCTAGATATTCGTGTTTCAATGTCTTGTCTTGTTCCGTTTGTTACCGAGGAGATTGCGGCAGATTCTGTTCGTCCACATAGGTTTCATCTAGCTCTGGCTCCTTCAAGAAAGTTGTAGGACTATATGCAAAGTTGACTCTGGATTTTTGAATCATCAAATGTGAGAAACAGAAGCTGTAGATATTCGTGTTTCAATGTCTAGTCTTGTTCCGTTTGTTACCGAGGAGATTGCGGCAGATTCTGTTCCTCCAACCAAGTTTCATCTCACTCTGGCTCTTGCATGAAATTTCTAGACATATATGCAAAGATGACTATGGATTTTTGAATAATGTAATTTGAAAACCAGAAGCTTAGATATTCGCGTTTCAACGTCTAGTCTTGTTTGGTTTGTTACCGAGGAGATTGCGGCAGATTCTGTTCCTCCACCCAGGTTTCATCTCGCTGTGGCCCCTTCATGAAAGTTGTAGGCCTATATGCAAAGATGACTATGGATTTTTGCATCATGAAATGTGAAAACCAGGAGCTCTAGATATTCGCGTTTCAATGTCTAGTCTTGTTCGGTTTGTTACCGAGGAGATTGCGGCAGATTCTGTTCGTCCACCCTGGTTTCATCTCGCTCTGGCTCCTGCATGAAATTTGTAGACATATATGCAAAGATGACTATGGTATTTTGAATCATGTAATTTGAAAACTAGAAGCTCTAGATATTCGCGTTTCAATTTCTAGTTTTGTTTGGTTTGTGGCAGATTCTGTTCATCCTCCCAGGTTTCATCTAGCTCTAGATCCTTCATGAAACTTGGAGGCCTATATGCAAAGATGACTCTGGATTTTTGAATCATGAAATGTGAAAAACAGAAGCTCTAGATATTCGTGTTTCAATGTCTTGTCTTGTTCCGTTTGTTACCGAGGAGATTGCGGCAGATTCTGTTCGTCCACATAGGTTTCATCTAGCTCTGGCTCCTTCAAGAAAGTTGTAGGACTATATGCAAAATTGACTCGGGATTTTTGAATCATCAAATGTGAGAAACAGAAGCTCTAGATATTCGCGTTTCAATGTCTAGTCTTGTTCAGTTTGTTACCGAGGAGATTGCGGCAGATTCTGTTCGGCCACCCTGGTTTCATCTCGCTCTGGCTCCTACATGAAATTTGTAGACATATATGCAAAGATGACTATGGTTTTTTGAATCATGAAATGTGAAAACCAGAAGCTCTAGATATTCGCTTTTCAATGTCTAGTATTGTTCGGTTTGTTACCGAGGAGATTGCGGTAGATTCTGTTCGTCCGCCCTGGTTTCATCTAGCTCTATCTCCTTCATGAAATTTGTAGGCCAATATGCAAAGATGACTCTGGATTTTTGAATCATGTAATTTGAAAACTAGAAGCTCTAGATATTCGCGTTTCAATGTCTAGTTTTGTTCGGTTTGTGGCAGATTCTGTTCGTCCACCCATGTTTCATCTAGCTCTGGATCCTTCATGAAACTTGGAGGCCTATATGCAAAGATGACTCTGGATTTTTAAATCATGTAATTTGAAAACCAGAAGCTCTAGATATTCACGTTTCAATGTCTAGTCTTGTTCGGTTTGTTACCGAGGAGCTTACGGCAGATTCTGTTCGTCCAACCAGGTTTCATCTCGCTCTGGCTCCTGCATGAAATTTCTAGACATATATGCAAAGATGACTATGGATTTTTGAATCATGTAATTTGAAAACCAGAAGCTCTAGATATTCGCGTTTCAATGTCTAGTCATTTTCGGTTTGTTACCGGGGAGATTGCGGCAGATTCTGTTCCTCCACCCAGGTTTCATCTCGCTGTGGCCCCTTCATAAACGTTGTAGGCCTATATGTTAAGATGACTCTGGATTTTTGAATCATGTAATTTGAAAACCAGAAGGTCTAGATATTCGCGTTTCAATGTTTAGGTTTGTTCGGTTTGTGGCAGATTCTGTTCGTCCACCCAGGTTTCATCTAGCTCTGGATCCATCATGAAAGTTGGAGGCCTATATGCAAAGATGACCCTGGATTTTTGAATCATGTAATTTGAAAACCAGAAGCTCGGGATATTGGCGTTTCAATGTCTAGTCTTGTTCGGTTTGTTACCGAGGAGATTGCGGTAGATTCTAGATATTCATGTTTCAATGTCTAGTCTTGTTTGGTTTGTTACCGAGGAGATTGCGGGAGATTCTATTTGTCCACCCAGGTTTAATCTCACTCTGGCTCCTACATGAAATTTGTAGCCTATATTGAATCATGTAATTTGAAAACCAGAAGATCAAGATATTCCCGTTTCAATGTCTAGTCTTATTGGGTTTGTTACCGAGGAGATTGCTGCAGATTCTGTTGGTCCACCTAGGTTTCATCTCGCTCTGGCTCCTTCATGAAAGTGTTAGGCCTATATTCAAAGACGACTCTGGATTTTTGAATCATGTAATTTGAAAAACAGAAGCTCAAGTTATTCGTGTTTCAATGTCTAGTCTTGTTTGGTTTGTTACCTAGGAGATTGTTGTAGATTCTGTTCGTCCACCCAAGTTTCATCTCGCTCTGGCTCCTTCATGAAAGTTGTAAGCCTATATGCAAAGATGATTCTGGATTTTTGAGAAATGTAATTTGAAAACCAGAAGCTCTAGATATTCGCGTTTCAATGTCTAGTCATGTTCGGTTTGTTACCGAGGAGATTGCAGAAGATTCTATTCGTCCACCCAAGTTTAATGTCGCTCTGGCTCCTTCATAAAAGTTGTAATCCTATATGCGAAGATGACTTAGGATTTTTGAATCATGTAATTTGAAAACCAAAAGCTCAAGATATTCACGTTTCAATGTCTAGTCTTGTTCGGTTTGTTACCGAGGAGATTGCTGCATATTATGTTCTTCCACCCAGGTTTCATCTAGCTCTGGCTCCTTCATGAAAGTTGTAGGCCTATATGCAGAGATGACTCTGGATTTTTGGAAAATATAATTTGAAAACCAGAAGCTCTAGATATTCGCGTTTCAATGTCTAGTCTTGTTCGGTATGTTACCAAGGAGGTTGCGGCAGATTCTGTTCATCCACCCAGGTTTCATCTCGCTCTAGTCTTGTTCGTTTTTTACTAAGGAGATCGCGGCATATTCTATTCGTCCACCCAGGTTTCATCTCCCTCTGGCTCCTTCACGAAAGTGGTAGGACTTTATGCATAGATGACTCCAGAGTTTTGAATCATGTAATTTGAAAACCAGAAGCTCAAGAGATTCGCGTTTTAATGTCTAGTCTTGTTCGGTTTGTTACCGAGGAGATTGCGGCAGATTCTGTTCGTCCACCCAGGTTTCATATCGCTTTGGCTCCTGCATGAAAGTTGTAGGCCTATATGCAAATATGACTCTAGATTTTTGAATCATATAATTTGAAAACAGGAGCTCTAGATGATCGCGTTTCAATGTATGGTCTTCTTCGGTTTTTGACCGAGGAGATTGCGGCAGATTCTGTTCGTCCTCCCAGGTTTCATCTCGCTCTGGCTCCTTCCTGAAAGTTATAGGCCTATATGCAAAGAAGATTCTAGATTTTTGAATCATGTAATTTGAAATCCAGAAGCTCTAGAGATTCATGTTTCAATGTCTAGTCTTGTTCGGTTTGTTACCGAGGAGATTGCGATAGATTCAGTTCGTTGACCCAGGTTTCATCTCACTCTGGCTCCTGCATGAAAGTCCTAGGCCTATATACTAAGATGACTCTGGATTTTCGAATCATGTCATTTGAAAACAGAAGCTCTAGATATTCACGTTTCAATGTCTTGTCCTGTTCAGTTTGTTATCGAGGAGATTGCGGCAGATTCTGTTCGTCCACCCAGGTTTCATCTAGCTCTGGCTCCTTCATCAAAGTTGTAGGCCTATATGCAAAGATGACTCTGGATTTTTGAATCATGTAGTTTGAAAACCAGAAGCTCAAGATATTGGCGTTTCAATGTCTAGTCTTGTTCGGTTTGTTACCGAGGAGATTGCTGTAGATTCTGTTCCTCCACCCAGGTTTCATCTCACTCTGGCTCCTTCATGAAAGTTGTAGGCCTATATGCAAATATGACTCTTGATTTTTGAATCATGTAATTTGAAAACCAGAAGCTCAAGATATTCGTGTTTCAATGTCTAGTCTTGTTCGGTTTGTTATCAAGGAGATTGCTGGAGATTCTGTTCGTCCACCCAGGTTTCATCTCGCTCTTGCTCCTTCATGCAAGTTGTAGGCCTATATGCAAAGATGACTCTGGATATTTGAATCATGTAACTTGAAAAGCAGAAGCTCTAGATATTCGCGTTTCAATATCTAGTCCTGTTCGGTTTGTTACCGAGGAGATTGCGGCAGATTCTGTTCATCCACCCAGGTTTCATCTAGCTATGGCTCCTTCATGAAAGCTGTAGGACCATATGCAAAGATGACTCTGGATTTTTGAATCATGTAATTTGAAAACTAGCAGCTCTAGATATTCGCGTTGCCATGTCTAGTCTTATTCGGTTTTTTACCGAGGAGATTGCTGCAGATTCTGTTCGGCCACCCAGGTTTCATCTCGCTATGGCTATTTCGTGAAAGTTGTAGGCCTATATGCAAAGTTGACTCTGGATTTTTGAATCATGTAATTTGAAAACTAGCAGCTCTAGATATTCGCGTTGCCATGTCTAGTCTTGTTCGGTTTTTGAACGAGGAGATTGTGGCAGATTCAATTCGTCCACCCAGGTTTCATCTCGCTCTGGCTCCTTCATGAAAGTTGTAGGCCTATATGCAAAGAAGACTCTGGAATTTTGAATCATGTAATTTGAAAACGAGAAGCTCCAGATACTCACGTTTCAATGTCTAGTCTTTTCCGTTTTTGACCGAGGAGATTGCGGCAAATTCTGTTGGTCCACCCAGGTTTCATCTCGCTATGGCTCCTGCATGAAAGTTGTAGGCCTATATGCAAAGATGACTCTGGATTTTTGAATCATGTAATTTGAAAAACAGAAGCTCTAGATATTCGCGTTTCAATGTCTAGTCTTGTTGGGTTTTTTACCGAGGAGATTACGGCAGATTATGTTCGTCCACCTAGGCGTCATCTCGCTCTTGCTCCTGCATGAAATTTATAGCCTATATTGAGGCATGTAATTTGAAAACCAGAAGCTCTAGATATTCACGTTTCAATGTCTAGTCTTGTTCGAATTGTTACCGAGGAGATTGCGTCAGATTCTGATCGTCCTCCCAAGTTTCATCTCGCTCTGGGTCCTTTCTGAAAGTTATAGGCCTTTATGCAAAGATGACTCTGGATTTTTGAATCATGTAATTTGAAAACCAGCAGCTCTAGATATTCATGTTTTAATGTCTAGTCTTGTTCGGTTTGTTACCGAGGAGATTGCGGCAGATTCTGTTCGTCCACCCTGGTTTCATCTCGCTCTGGCTCCTGCATGAAATTTGTAGCCTATATTGAATCATGTAATTTGAAAACCAGAAGCTCTAGATATTCGCGTTTCAATGTCTAGTCTTGTTTGAATTGTTACCGAAGAGATTGCGGCAGATTCTATTCGTCCTCCCAAGTTTCATCTCGCTCTGGCTCCTTCCTGAAAGTTGTAGGCCTTTCTGCAAAGATGACTCTGGATTTTTGAATCATGTAATTTGAAAACCAGCAGCTCTAGATATTCATGTTTTCATGTCTAGTCTTGTTCGGTTTGTTACCGAGGAGATTGCGGCAGATTCTGTTCGTCCACCCTGGTTTCATCTCGCTCTGGCTCCTGCATGAAATTTGTAGCCTATATTGAATCATGTAATTTGAAAACCAGAAGCTCTAGATATTCGCGTTTCAATGTCTAGTCTTGTTTGAATTGTTACCGAAGAGATTGCGGCAGATTCTATTCGTCCTCCCAAGTTTCATCTCGCTCTGGCTCCTTCCTGAAAGTTGTAGGCCTTTCTGCAAAGATGACTCTGGATTTTTTAATCATGTAATTTGAAAACCAGAAGCTCTAGATATTCGCATTTCAATGTCTAGTCTTGTTCGGTTTGTTACCGAGTAGATTGCGGCAGATTCTGTTCGTCCACCCAAGTTTCATCTCGCTGTGGCTCCTTCATGAAAGCTGTAGGCCTATATGCAAAGATGACTCTGTATTTTTGAATCATGTAATTTGAAAACGAGAAGCTCTATAGATTCGCGTTTCAATGTCTAGTCTTGTTCGGTTTGTTACCGAGGAGATTGCGGCAGATTCTGTTTGTCCAACCAGGTTTCATCTCGCTCTAGCTCCTCCATGAAATTTGTAGACATATATGCAAAGATGACTATGGGTTTTTGAATCATGTAATTTGAAAACTAGAAGCTCTAGATATTAGCGTTTCAATGTCTAGTTTTGTTCGGTTTGTGGCAGATGCTGTTCGTCCACCCAGGTTTCATCTAGCTCTGGATCCTTCATGAAAGTTGGAGGCCTATATGCAAAGATGACTCTGCATTTTTGAATCATGTAATTTGAAAACCAGAAGCTCTAGATATTCGTGTTTCAATGTCTAGTCTTGTTCGGTTTTTTTCCGAGGAGATTGCGGAAGATTATGTTCGTCCACTCAGGTTTCATCTTGCCCTGGCTCCTTCATGAAAGTTGTAGGCCTATATGCAAAGATGACTCTGGATTTTTGAATCATAAAATGTGAAAACCAGAAGCTTTAGATATCCGCGTTTCAATGTCTTTTTTTTTTGGTTTGTTACCGAGGAGATTGCTGCAGATTCTGTTCCTCCACCCAGGTTTCATCTAGCTCTGGCTCCTTCATGAAAGTTAGGTTTCATCTTGCTCTGGCTCCTGTATGAAATTTGTAGCCTATATGAATAGATGACTCTGGAATTTTTCAATCATGTAATTTGAAAACCAAAAGCTCAAGATATTCACGTTTCAGTGTCTAGTCTTGTTCGGTTTGTTACCGAGGAGATTGCGGCAGATTCTGTTCATCCACCCAGGTTTCATCTCGCTCTTGCTCCGTCATGAAAGTTGTAGGCCTATATGCAAAGATGACTCTTGATTTTTGAATCATGTAACTTGAAAAGTAGAAGCTCTAGATATTCGCGTTTCAATGTCTAGTCCTGTTCGGTTTGTTACCGAGGAGATTGCTGCAGATTCTGTTCATCCGCCCAGGTTTCATCTCGCTCTGGCTCCTTCATGAAAGTTGTAGGCCTATATGCAATTATGACTCTGGATTTTTGAATCATGTAATTTGAAAACCAGAAGCTCTAGATATTCGTGTTTCAATGTCTAGTCTTGTTCGGTTTGTTACCGAGGAGATTGCGGCATATTCTGTTCCTCCACCCAGGTTTCATCTCGCTCTGGCTCCTTCATGAAAGTTGTAGGCCTATATGCAAAGATGACTCTGGATTTTTGAATCATGTAACTTGAAAAGTAGAAGCTCTAGATATTCGCGTTTCAATGTCTAGTCCTGTTCGGTTTGTTACCGAGGAGATTGCTGCAGATTCTGTTCATCCACCCAAGTTTCATCTCGCTCTGGCTCCTTCATGTAAGTTGTAGGCCTACATGCAAAGATGACTCTTGATATTTGAATCATGTAATTTGAAAACCAGAAGCTTTAGATATTCATGTTTCAATGTCGAGTCGTGTTCGGTTTGTTACCGAAGAGATTGCGGCAGATTCTGTTCGTCCACCCAGGTTTCATCTCGCTCTGGCTCCTTCGTGAAAATTGTAGGCCTATATGCAAAGATAACTCTGGATTTTTGAATCATGTAATTTGAAAACCAGAAGCTCTAGATATTCGCGTTTCAATGTCTAGTCCTGTTCGGTTTGTTACCGAGGAGAATGCTGCAGATTCTGTTCGTCCACCCAGGTTTTATCTTGCTCTGGCCCCTTCATGAAAGTTGTAGGCCTATATGCAAAGATGACTCTGGATTTTTGAATCATGTAACTTGAAAACCAGAAGCTCTATATATTCACGTTTCAATGTCTATTCCTGTTTTGTTTATTGCCGAGGAGATTGCGGCAAATTCTGTTCATGCACCCAGGTATCATCTCGCTCTGGCTCCTTCATGAAAGTTGTAGGCCTATATGCAAAGATGACTCTGGATTTTTGAATCATGTAATTTGAATAGCACCAGCTCTAGATATTCATGTTTCAATGTCTAGTCTTGTTCGGTTTGTTACCGAGGAGATTGCGGCAGATTCTATTCATCCACCCAGGTTTCATCTAGCTCTGGCTCCTTCATGAAAGCTGGAGGCCTATATGCAAAGATGACTCTGGATTTTTGAATCATGTAATTTGAAAACGAGAAGCTCTAGATATTCGTGTTTCAATGTCTAGTCTTGTTCGGTTTGTTACCGAGGAGATTACGGCAGATTCTGGTCGTCCACCCAGGTTTCATCTCGCTCTGGATCCTTCATGAAAGTTGTAGGCCTATATGTAAAGACGACTCTGGATTTTTGAAAAATGTAATTTGAAAACCAGAAGCTCTAGATATTCGCGTTTCAATGTCTAGTCTTGTTCGGTTTGTAACCGATGAGATTGCGGCAGATTCTACTCATCCACCCAGGTTTCATCTCGCTGTGGCTCCTTCATGAAAGTTATAGGCCTATATGCAAAGATGACTCTGGATTTTTGAATCATGTAATTTGAAAACCAGAAGCTCAAGATATTGGCGTTTCAATATCTAGTCTTGTTCGGTTTGTTACCGATGAGATTGCTGCAGATTCTGCTCGTCCACCCAGGTTTTACCTCGCTCTGGCTCCTTCATGAAAGTTGTAGGCCTATATGCAAAGATGAATCTGCAATTTTGAATCATGTAATTTGAAAACCAGAAGCTTAAGATATTCGCATTTGAATATCTAGTCTTGTTTGGTTTGTTACCGAGGAGATTTCGGCAGATTCTGTTCGTCCTCCCAGGATTCATCTCGCTCTGGCTCCTTCATGAAAGTTGTAGGCCTATATATAAAGATGACTCTGGATTTTTGAATCTTGTAATTTGAAAACCAGAAGCCCTAATTATTCGCGTTTCAATGCCTAGTCTTGTTCGGTTTTTGACCGAGGAGATTACGGCAGATTCTGTTTGTCAACCCAGGTTTCATCTCCCTCTGGCTCCTTCATGAAAGTTGTAAACACCAAGAGAAAAACATATATGTATATATAAGAAATGAAGACAAAATTCTGTGTTTTTTTTAAAAAAGAAAGAAAAAAAAGAAAGAGCAAAATCGGTTTTGGATAGAACAAAACAAGGATTAGGGCACATCTAACCTAAACCCCAAACAACCACCTTGTTTCATGGATATAAATACAAGGAGGAAAGAGGGAATGAAGCATTTTTTCTTTCTTTCCCGTCATTCTTCATCTCTTCTCTTCACAACCGGACATTTAAGTTAATTAATAGAAAAGACCTTGTGATTGTGTGAGAAATTGAAATCTAGAGTGAAAAGTGGAAAGTTGCCGAGAGGAGGAAGAGAGGGAAGAAGAAGGGAGAGAAGCAACAAGAGAAGAGAAAGAAGAGTTTCAAATCTTGCTAGGAAAATTGTGAGATACGAGATGTAAGAGGCATGAAATTCTCTTCATTTTTCTTCTTAAAACATGAAACAAAATGAAGAAAAGAACTCTAGGAAAATTAACCTAATACTCAAGCTAGATGAAAAGTAAACCGAAATGAATTAAGAGAACAAAGAAATAGATGATTTCAGTTGTGATTCATGTGTTTATGTGTTGGAAATTCATGTGGGTATGTGCTGGAAATTCATGTGTTTATGTGCTGGAAATTCATGTGGGTATGTGCTGGAAAGTCATGTGTTTATGTGCTGGAAATTCATGTGTTTATGTGCTGGAAATTCATGTGATTATGTGCTGGAAATTCATGTGTTTATGTGCTAGAAATTCATGTGATTATGTGCTGGAAAGTCATGTGTTTATGTGCTGGAAATTCATGTGTTTATGTGCTGGAAATTCATGTGTTTATGTGCTGGAAATGCATGTGGGTATGTGCTGGAAATTCATGTGTTTATGTGCTGGAAATTTGTGTGTGTTTTTGGCTGAAAATGGTTGAAGGATTGTGTGCCAAAATGATGATGTCTGCAGCGCGGAACAGGTTCGCGAAACAAGTTCGCGAAGCAGTGTTCGCAAATCAGTGCTCGCGAATCAGTCCTCGCGAATCAGTTTCGCGAAGCTGTTTTGCTGCCAAAGTGGCAGCCTCTAGCGAACCAGTTTCGCTGCTGATTTCTGACATAAACATATACAGGGGTGAATTAAATGCTAGTAACAAATTCATAGGATGATGGTGAAAAAAAAAGGGGGAACACTTGCATGTGAACATCTGAAATTTGAAATAAGTGTGGTGATGAATGTGATTCAAAATACAAACCTATTGATGTGTGATCATTGATGTTACAGGTGGTGCAATCGGGATTGGACCATCGTCAAGACAAGAACAACCCACAGGCAGAGCAGGTAGGCTACTTGTGCTTCGTTTCTTTTTACGTATAGTAAAAAATGTAATACCTTAATATGAATATTTACATGTGATGATAAAACCGATATGATATGATCAAATGAGAATTGATTAGCTTCGGCTAATGGCATCCAAACGGATGACCGGAACAAGGAATTGATTGGCTTTGGCTAATGGCATCCGAACGGATGGCCGGGATAAAGAAATGATTAGCTTCGGCTAATGGCATCCGAAGGATGGCCGGGATAAATAATTGATTAGCTTTGGCTAATGGCATCTGAAGGATGGCCGGGATAAATAATTGATTAGCTTCGGCTAATGGCATCCGAAGGGATGGTCGGGATAAATAATTAATTAGCTTCGGCTAATGGCATCCGAAGGGATGGTCGGGATAAATAATTAATTAGCTTCGGCTAATGGCATCCGAAGGGATGGCCAGGATAAATAATTAACTTGCTTTGGCTAATGTTAACCGAAAGGATGACTGGGGTGAGTGAACAGTTAACCTCGGCTACTGATGCCTTAAGAGGATAGCCAGGTGAAGATTTATGGTGATTGCCATTTATATACTATGAACATAAAGAAAAGATAACTATAAAAGTTTCATTTAACTGCCAAATTCTTCAATTACTATTATTTCTATTATTAACAAGTAATTATAGTCTCTTAAATGTTTTGTACTGCAGCAGGGACGTCCCATCCACGAGATGTCTAGGGAACCCGGTACCCGGGGACCTACTTTTGCAAGGGACCATGTAGATACATGCTAGCTCTTAATGTATTTTATATGAATCAATGTATTAAATGTATAATGTTTAGTAAATCCTTTTGTGTAAATCCCTTATAGTTGCTGAAGGGATATGAATGTAAACTTATGTAAATATAAGTACAATTGTAATATGCACTTCTTATTATGCAAATAATAGTATGTCTTTAAGAAAAAAAAAAGAAAATCACTTTTAACCGAAGTGTGAATTGTCTGGATCGTATTTGTATGATGTGAGGAATCAAATTCTCTGACCATTGGCGAAAAAAAAAAATTTCGGGTCTTTACATGCCAGCTCTTAGCTGGATTGTGGGCGGATACTTGGCCTATTTCTGGCTTGTACTACCTTTGGTTTCTGCCTAGTTTTTGGCCTCGGGAGCATGTTCCTGAGTGTTGCCAGTTGTTAAATTTTGGTTCTCTGCTTCTGCTGATTTCTCAGCTTGTACTATACTTTGATCTTTTATAAAATTCTTACATTTGATCAAAAAAAAAAGTGCTCTCGAGTAGTGGCCGGCTAGTGAGAGAAAGTAGATAGAGATGCTCTCCTTCCTTTGAGAAGATTTCTCCTTCTTTGATGGTGTCATCCTACCTAAACTACTTCTAAGTGTTCTTGTGTTCTTGTTTAAGTGTTCCTAGTTCGGATTCATGGCTAAAAACAAGAGGAAAAAAGCTGCAACTAAGTTGAAGAATTTTGAGGAGCTGCGGCAAGAGATTGTACTTACACTCAAAGCCAAGCTTCCAGCCCCTTCAATCCCTCCTTCCCCTTCTCCTAAGCAAAGGAATTCAGCCTATGACAGTAGTGGTTCCTGTACTTCAAAGTCCAGTCATTCCAATGGCAGCTTAGGTCCCAACTACAAAGAGTTTGGAGATAGTGAAGAGGAAGAAGATGGGTTCGGTTCTGCCTTGTGTAAGGAAGATGAAGCTTATGCTTCCAAGTTTTTCTTCTCTTCTCCCATGTCGAATAAGTTTATGGATGATTTTCTTGTGTTGCATGAAAGCCACGCACAACCCATAGTGCAAGAGGAGGCAGCCATGGCAGCTGCGTTTCTGGGCAGTGACAGCCCTTTACAGTTCTCGGCTGGAACAGCCACCATGGCTATTTCCCCTCAGCGTGTTTCTTCCTCACTTCTTGCTCAGGATAATGATGTGTCTCCTGCTTATGAAGTGGATGGGGTAGTGGTTTCAGCAAAGGCAAAGGATAAAGTGGGTGATGTCTCCCTTCAGCTGCAATCGGTAGCAGACCATGGTGTTAGGGTGTTGAGCAGATCTGGTTCTTCTTCTTCCTTTGCTAAGGGAATGGTTGGTAGTGCTCTTTCTTCCTCTTCTTCCTTTGCTAGAGAAAATGGCACTCCATTGCTTGGGAATATGGCTGCGAGGACCGGCCTCGTGAAAGTGGGAGCTGAACCTCTTCTGCTGCCAGCGACAGCAAGTCTTGACAGCAATGGCTCCTCATCTTCTCTTTCCTTAGATAAGGGAATTGGTGGCAACGTTCTTGCTCCTTCTCCATCCATTGATAAGGTATATGAAGCTCCTTTGTTAGGGAAAGATGTTGGTAACAAGGGTGCAACAACTGATTTTGTGAAAGTGGGGGCTGTTTCTCCCCGCAGCCCATGGCAGCGATGAATGATTTAAGGGATGGCCAAGCATCAAATGGAAACTGGAAAGACTTGTTTTCTTCTAATCGAAGGGCCGATAACGGGACAAAATTGGTACACTTTTCTAATGTTAAGAATGCCTCATCTTGTTCCTTGCTTGAAAATGATCTTGGTAATCTTAAGGATGTATGGAAGTATTGCATTGTGGGGTATGTTGCGGGTAAATTTCTGGGATTCAAAGCTCTTAATCATCTTATCGTTAACTCTTGGAAATGTAAAGCATTGCTAACCATTCACGAATCGGGTTGGTTAGTTTATTGATTTTTGCATGAAGAAGGTAAACTTGCTGTGCTTAGTGGTGGTCCTTACCTAGTGTATGGCCGGCCTTTGATTTTGAAATCTATGCCTGAATTTTTTGATTTCTCTACCGCGGATATGTCCACCATCCCGGTTTGGATTAAGCTTCCTAATCTCCCTTTGCAATGTTGGTCGCCAGTCTGTTTGTCTAAGATTGGGAGTGTTCTTGGTAAGCCTGTTCAGTGTGATGTGTTAACGTCCTTTCGATGTCCCGGCTTTCGTTTGCTAGAATTCTTGTGGAGATTGATTTGCTTGCTGAACTTAAACATTCTGTGTGCATTGCGCTACCTAATGGTGCATCTTTGAATCAAAAAATTGTTTATGAAACTTTGCCGAGATTTTGTAAGCACTGCAGAATTATTGGCCATAACACTTCTCTTTGCCCGCACTCGTTGAATAAGAATGGGCCTTCAGCTCCCGTGGTAGCCAAGGTGGCATCGGCCTCTGAGAAAGATCTAGTGAAAAGATGGGTTCCGGTTAAGAAGGTGACTCCTGATCATGTATCGTCGATTGAACAGCAATCGAGTGATGAGCCCTCCCAACCTTTGACTAATGAAGAGGCCCCTCGACCAACAGATTGTGAAGAGCCCTCTCAACCTCTGAACAATGAAGAGGCCTCAAGACCAACTGATTGTGAAGAGATTTCTAGGGCTACTTATGTGAAGGGTTCCTCCCTTCTTAATGAATCCTTGGATGAGCAGCGGGTGGATCCAATGCAAATGGAAACTGCTGTCGGAGAATGAACGGTTGTTAAAAAGAAAAATGAGAAATCTAAAGTGGCTAATAATGTCGTTGCTGTGACTAGTCCAAGGGATGCAGTGTGTTTGGAGGGAATTGATATGGACCCGTTATTTGGTGTGACCACGCGGAGTGGACTTTGGCGAACAAGTGTTTCTCCTAGGAGTAAAGGGCTGAAGGCCTTAGCTCCGACTAATTTATGTTAATCTACTGCTGGAATATCAGGGGGCTAAATAGTCCTCTGAAGCAGCATGAGGTGGTTAACCTCATCAAGAAGAAGGGTGTGGATATTTTTGGTTTGTTGGAGTCCAAAATGTCAGTTGATAAAGTTCATAGAATGCAGAAGTTTCGACTTAAGAATTGGAAGGTTTTATCCAACGCTAAGGTGGCTGGGAATATTGCTCGGGTGCTTGTCTTTTGGAACCCGGCTTCTGTTTCAGTTGACTTGGTTGCCAGCTCTGCTCAAGGCCTTCACGTTGATATTTGCAGTCTTGTTCATCAAATCAGCTTCAGAGCTACATTTGTGTATGGGTATAATACAGTGGTTGCTAGAAGGGCTCTTTGGAATGATCTAAGAGGTTGGGATTTGAGTTCTCCTTGGATGGCTCTTGGGGACTTTAATGCTATTTTGTCCCAAGCAGATAAGTACAATGGAGAGCCTGTTTCTGGTTATGAAACCTCATATTTTTTCCACTACTGTACTGATTTGGGATTCACAGATGTAAACTACTCAGGCAGTCACTTCACTTGGTCTAATGGTAGAATATGGACTAAGATCGATAGAGTTATGGTGAATCACGCGTGGTCCTCTATTCAGAATACTATTCAGGTGCATTATGAGCCTCCTGGTGCTTTCTCAGATCATTCACCGGCAGTTATTCGGTTTTGTAATAATCAGGCTAAAGGGCGGCGCAACTTCAAATTCTTTAATATGTGGGGTTTGCATGATAAGTTCCTTGAGCTGATGGCTAACTCTTGGAGTTTGGATGTGTATGGTTCACCGATGTTTGTTTTGTGTTCTAAGCTAAAGAGGTTAAAACGGCCTTTGAAGGAGTTGGGCAAGCTTCATTTCAGTCATATTTCTGAACGGGTTAATAGTTTGGAAGAAACTCCTCGGCATAATCAGTGTTCTTTGCAGAATGATAGGGATAACTCTCAGTTACTCGAGAATGAGAGGATATTGCGTAGTAATCTTGTCAATCTCAAAGCGGCAGAGAAGATGTTTTTTAGCCAAAAGCTCAAGTGTGACTATTTTAAGGATTGCAACAGGGGCTCCAGTTTCTTTCATGCTCTCATGGGTCGGAATCAACGGAAGAATTCATTGCTTCTATTTTGAATAGTAATGTTGATACCACTACCTCGGAATCGAAAGTGGGGGCGGAATTTGTTTCCTTCTATTAGAGTTTGCTTGGTGCATCAAAGGCCACGCAACCTATTGCCCTGATGTTATTCATTGTGGGCCTTGTCTTGATGTCTCTGCTCATGATGGTCTCCTTGCTCCTTTTTCGGATGAAGATATAAAGACGGCCCTCTTTAGTATTGGTAATGATAAAGCCCCTGGGCCAGATGGATATTCTTCTTTTTTCTTCAAGAAAGCGTGGGATATTGTGGGTGCAGACTTTGTGGCCGCAGTTCAGGATTTTTTCAGCTCCGGTAAGATGCTTAAGCAGATAAATCATTCCATCATTGCGTTGATCCCTAAATCTGCCAATGCCACCTATCCTAGTGACTTCCGGCCAATCTCCTGCTGTAATGTCGTTTATAAGGTGATCTCGAAGCTGCTTTCAGACAGGCTAGCTCGGGTTTTGCCTGAAATTATTAGCCCGATGCAAAATGCCTTCTTAGGGGGGAGAAAGATGGCGGACAATATTTTCTTGGTTCAAGAGTTGCTTCGGGAGTATGGTCGCAAGCGAACTTCTCTGAAATGTCTTATGAAAATCGATTTCATGAAAGCTTTTGACTCGGTTCAGTGGGATTTCCTATAGAGTCTCCTCAGTATGCTTGGTCTTCCTTCCCGGTTTGTCCATCTTATCATGCAGTGCATCTCTTCTGCCTCTTTCTCAGTGGCTGTTAATGGTAATCTTTACGGATTCTTCAAAGGTCAGAGTGGTATCAGACAGGGTGACCCCTTATCGCCTTATCTCTTCATCTGCTGTATGGAATATTTCTCCAGGATGCTCAAACAATCATCCAGCCTTCCTATTTCCGCTTTCATCCGAAGTGCAGTTTTCTTGGCATTTCTCACCTCGCCTTTGACAATGATATTCTCCTTCTTTCTCGGGGTGATCTTAACTCGGTGCTTATTCTATCTCAGCAGCTTCGGATTTTTGGTAGTGTCCGGTCTCGAGCTTTGCCCTTCAAAGTCCTCCATTTATTTTGGAGGAGTGAAGGCGCATGTGAAGGTTGATATTCTGATGGCTACTGGTTTTGTTGAAGGAACTTTTCCTTTCACTTATTTGGGAGTGCCGCTCAGTTCCCATCGCCTTTTGGCAATTCAATTCACGCCCCTGACTAATAAGCTGGAGCTAGCTATCCAGGGTTGGATGGGAAAGTTCTTGACATATGCCGGGCGTTTAGAGTTGTTGCGATCTGTGTTGAACGGGATGGTCCAATTCTGGGTTGGAATTTTTCCAATTCCAAGGGTGGTTATCTCCCGTATTATCAGCATTTGCAGAAGCTTCTTGTGGACAGGCTTTGTTGGTAAGAAATCTGCTTTAGTGACTTGGAAATCGATTTGTCTTCCAAAGAAGGAAGGGGGCCTAGGCTTACTAGACCCGGTGGCTAGAAATAAAGCGGTCTTAGCTAATCATATCTGGAATATTCATCTTAAAGTGGATTCCATTTGGATTCAATGGGCGCATCATGTTTACCTTAGCAACTCTGTTATCTGGGAAGCACAAGCGAGCAAAGCCTCTTCCCCTCTTTGGAAAGCTATATTGTGCTTAAAAAACCAGATTTTAGAGTTGAGTGATAATCAAGTTGTTGTGATTTCTCTATTCAGAAACTGGGATAGTAGGGATAAATTTTCTAGGACAGCCTATGACTATTTCAGAAATCGAGGGGAGGATGTTAATTGGTTGCGAGTTGTTTGGGACCCCTAGTCTATGCCGCGATATAACTTCATTCTCTGGCTTCTTGTTTTGGGCAAGTTGCGTACGAAGGACCGACTATAGTTTATGTCCCTTGACCCAGTCTGTTCCCCTTGTTGGCAGTATGATGAATCTCACCGGCACTTATTTTTTGCTTGCGAGTGGTATTTGCAGCTTTGGAACCTTATTAAGTCCTGGTTGAGAATTCATCGTCAAATGTTGACCTTGAGTAGTGCTATCCGTGGTCTCAATAATGGCAACTGAGGAATTGAGTGCAGGCTCAGGCGCATCTCGCTGGGTATCACGGTGTACCTAATCTGGGAAGAGCGTAATCAAAGGATTTTCCACGCGACTCAATCTTCCGTCCACCGTATTTTTCATAAATTCCTGGAATTATTTTACACTGTCTTTCATTTCCGGCAAAAAGATCACCACGTGTTAAATTTCGGGTGAGCTCCTGGTCTTTGGCTTGATTAGGCTCGAGTGGTTTGAGTTGGGGTGTAGGGTCTAGTTCGGGTCAGCTTGGTTTCTCCTCCCCATATCTCGTTGGTTTCTGCAGCATGGTGAGCTGGCTGTTCCTTGGATGGCTAGTGGCTGGAAATTGTAGCAGCTGTCTTGGCTTGGGTGACGTGTGGTGCAGCTGCTTTGAGTGTGCTTCTTTTCTGTTGGTAGCAAATTGCTGCAGGGTGTAGATGGCTGGTTTGGGCGGCTTGGTCCAGTCATCGGGCAGGCTTTATGGCAGCTAGCAGGGTAGCTTTTCTCCTACTCTAAGTCTTCTTCTTTTAGCTGGCGTGCTGGGATTGCTTTGATGCCTTGTACAGCTGGCAGGATCTTTCCTACCTTTTGCGTTTGGAAGGAGGCTTGCGTGTGGGAGTCAAATAGCTTTTTCTTGTGCAGCTTATCTGAGTTCCTTTTCGGCGCTGCTGTTATTCTTTTTCTCTTCTGTTTGGTCGGTCTCTTAGTCATTATGGCTAGGTTTGGCGGCTCTTTAGCTCAGAAGAAATCTTTATCTTTAGCCGAGAAGTGTAGTTGTTCTGCCCTCCAATTTTTGCTAAGGATGTCGTTGGGCTAGTTTTGAGCTTCTCTTTATGTGCTGATTCGGCTTGAGCCCCTTTTTTATGTTGTTCTGCTTTGGGTTGGGCTTTTTGGTTGGGCTTTGTTGTATTGGGGCTTCATGAGGCCTTTGTTTGGGTTTTAGGGAGTATGTTCCCTAATCTTTGTTTTTGATGTTTTGTTCTCTCCGAGGTTTCTCGTTCTTGTTCTTTATTTGTTCTTTAATATACTTACCTTTACCAAAAAAAAAGAAAAAAAAAAAAGAAAGAGCTCTCAGTCATAGCTAGTTAGCAGGCTGAGGTCTCGTTCGTTAATGGAATTAACCAGACAAATCGCTCCACCAACTAAGAACGGCCATGCACCACCACCCATAGAATCAAGCAGATGCTCTCCCCTTCCATGGTTCTCTCCTCCTGCTGCCGACCTGATTTGGGGTTTCTCTTCCCAGGATGTTACTGATTAGTCTTCCCTCGTTCTCAGCCTTCCATCCCGTCTGCCTTTCTTGCCCTAATTTTTGTTCCCCTTCTCAGCCCTCTATCTCGCTTGCCTCTGTCTTCTTCTTCGTTCTCTGTCCAGTGTCCCTTCCCCTCTCTTAGCTTGCCCTATCCAGTTCGTGCCCTTAGCTCAGCTATCGTTTTCAGTTTGTTTCCTTGCCCAACCCAGCTTGTGCTTTCTTCTCTCTTCGTCTCTTCTTCTCCCATGGCCAAAAGGAAAGCTAAGAAGAAATCCCCATCTCCCTCCTCCCATCACCCACCTCATCGTCAGCCTCCCTCCTCTGGAAGCGTGATTTTAGGGCTTCCATCTCCCACTAAAAAGAGTTCCCATCACTCATCTCTCCCCCCTGCCCGACCTTCAGCCGTAGAATTCCCTCCGCTTGCCAAGATAGTCGTAGCCCCTGTTACGACCATTCCTTCCCATTCTAGCATCTTGGGTAAAGCCCCTCTTGCTCCCGTCTGTGTTGAGCTTCCCAGCTCTCATCATTCTTTAGTTGATTCCTCCAGTGCTGAGGACACAGGGGAAGGTGAGTCTTCGGGTAGTGAAACATCTTCTTGCTCGGGTGATGTTTCTGAGCTGGAACCAATGTCTGCTCCCCCCAGTCCCACGTTGATGGCTGCTAAGGATTCTGCTCAGTTTCCAGTGCAAGGTCTTTCCTCTCCCCCTTCTGCTCAAATTCTAGCTGAGGGCTCTGATGCCCCTGTCCCCCCGGCTCATACTTCAGGTCAGTGGAGGAATTTATTTTCTTCAAATCGCAGCTCATCATCTTGCTCAAAACTCCAGCACTTTACTGATATTTCTGCTACTAAGACATTCAACTTGGTTGATGATGATATTGATATTGCTTGTGATTTTTGTAAATTCTGTCTCATTGGGTATGTCTCGGGTAAATTCCCGGGTTTCAAAGCATTGAGTAGTATTATCTCTAGTTCTTGGCATTTTGAGGCTAAACTGCATATTCATGAATTCAGATGGTTAGTGTATAAATTTCAGAATGAATCGGAGAAATTGGAAGTGTTACGGGGGGGGTCCCTATCTCATTTATGGTAGGCCTCTTATGTTGAAGGAAATGCCGGAGTATTTTGATTTTAATTCAGCTGAAATGTCTACGGTTCTCGTTTGGGTGAAGTTGCCGAATTTGCCTTTGAAATGTTGGTCCTCTACTTGTCTTTCAAAAATTGCTGGTGGTCTCGGAAAACCAATTCAATGTGACATGTTGACATCCTCCATGTGCCGTCTTTCGTATGCTAGAATTTTGGTTGAGATTAACCTTGCGGAGGACCTCCCTCAGTTTATTAAGTTTTGTTTGCTGAATGGGGTTTCTCATGCTCAACAGATTGTGTATGAAACTTTGCCGAAATTCTGCTCACATTGTAGGGTTCTAGGACATTTGGTTGCTTCTTGCTCTAAAGCCCCTAAGGATGGGGGAGTTGGTCCTTCTGTTTCTGCAGATCCTTATGTCTCAGTTGCTGTTAACACAACAATGATAGGTAGCCCAGTTTCTTGGCAGGTATCTGCTGCAGCTGCAGCCCTTGGCTCAGGACAGCCCTTTGATCCTATGTTTGCTGAAGTTGATGCAGTAGCAGGTGGTTGGGAACCAGTCAAGTAGATCCTCGTGTCTCAGCTGCTGTTAACACAACAATGATAGGTAGCCCAGTTTCTCGGCAGGTATCTACTGCAGCTGTAGCCCTTGGTTCAGGACAGCCCTTTGATCCTATTTTTGCTGAAGTTGATGCAGTAGCAGGTGGTTGGGAACCAGTCAAGAAAAAACACCAAAGTAACAGGCACCCGCGGACGAAGCAAGCCACAGTTATAGCTGCGGCTTCAGCTGGGTTGGTTGCGGTAACAGTAGTGGGTAAGACAGCTGGGGCTTCAGCTGGTTTGAGCTCAGAAACAGATGTGGGTTTGACAGTGGGAGCTCTGGATGTGACAACAGGGGCTTCAGAAGGTTTGCGATCAGATTCAGTTGAGGGTTTGACAGTGGGGGCTGCGAGTGGTTTTTTAGTCGCAGCAGATTTGGTTGTCGCTCCTTCAGGTGTTGCTGTTCAGCTGAATCATACTTCCTCTGCTTCTCTCGGCTTAAGAGTTAAGGGGAAGAATAAGGTGGGAGGCCACCTTGGCGCAACTACTAGGAAGGGGTTGAAAAACATTATCACTTCTGTCAGCGGCAATGGTAGGACTCTTCCTACCACTCCTGCTCTATGATGATTATTCAGTGTTGGAATGTTAGAGGGTTTAATAGTCCTCTAAAGCAGCATGAGGTAGTTCATCTCATGAAGAAAAATAAAGTTGATGTGTGTGGTTTGTTGGAAATGAAGTTGCTCTCTTCTAAGGTTGCGGCGATGCAACGTCTCCGTCTAAAGCATTGGCGCTTCTTGACTAATGCGGCTACGACTTCTTCTAGCCGTATTGTTGTTTTTTGGAACCCTTTGAAAGTTCAAGTGGATTTTGTTGCATGCTCTTCTCAGGGTCTCCATGTTACCATCCGTTGCCTTGTGAGTAAATTATCTTTTCATGTAACTTTTGTTTATGGTTTGCATACCATTGTTGCTAGAAAAGAGTTATGGGCTAGCTTGTGTATGTGGACCCCTTCGGGTCCTTGGATGGTTATGGTGGATTTCAATTCCATGTTGTCTCGGGATGATAAATTGTATGGTTGTGCTGTTTCTATGTATGAAATTGCCGATTTTCATAAATGTTGTCTTGATTTGGGTTTGGATGATCTTAATTACACTGGATGTCACTTTACCTGGTCTAATGGTACTGTTTGGAGCAAATTAGACAGAGTTCTTGTTAATCCTCTTTGGTCAGTTCTTCAGTGTACTGCTCATGTCCATTTTGGCAACCAAGGTGCTTTTTTATCACTCTCCTATAGTGGTTTGCTTGGGGCTTCAGAATAAAGGGCAGCGAAGATTTAAATTCTATAATAGGTGGTATTCTCATGCTGATTTTCTTCCAACTGTGGCTGAGTGCTGGCTTTTGGATGTGAGGGGTACTCCTATGTTCTCTCTTTGTCGGAAGCTCAAGGGGCTGAAGCATCCTCTTAAGCAGCTCAACAGGTTACATTTTAGCCATATTTCTGAGCGGGTGTCTAGAGTTGACATGGACTTGGAGCTTTTGCAAACTGCTCTTCATGGGCATCCGTCTAATCCTCAGCTTGTTCAGGATGACAAGAAGCTCCATCTTTAGCTCATCAACCTTAAATCTGCGGAGAAAATGTTATTTGCCCAAAAGCTTAAATGTGATTTCCTTAAGGACAGTGACCGCAGCTCTCGGTTTTTTCATGCTCTAATGTGAGAACAATAGTCGCAACTATATCTCATCTATTCAGAAGAGTAATGGCCATCTTACTGCCTCTGAGGATGATATTGGAGCTGAATTTGTTCTTTCTTCCGCAATCTTTATGGCTCCTCCAAAGATACTCTTCCTCTGGATAGTGTAATGATCAGTCGGGGTCCGCGTGTTTCTACGAGCTCCTCTCAACGCCTGTTTCTGATGATGATATTAAGAAAGCTTTATTTGGTATCGGTAATGATAAAGCTCCTGGGCCGGATGGCTATTCTTCTTCTTTCTTCAAATCTGCTTGGCCAGTTGTTGGTGTTAATTTTTGTGCTGATGTCTAGGACTTCTTTACTTCGGGGAGACTTCTTAAGCAGATTAATCACTCGGTAATCTCTCTTATTCCTAAATCAGCTCATGCAGCCTCTCCGAGTGATTTTCGGCCTATCTCTTGTTGCAATGTGATTTACAAAGTCATTTCTAAAATCCATGTGGATCGGTTCGCTATTGCTTTGGGGGATATCATCAGCCCTATGCAGAATGCTTTTCTAGGTGAGAGAGCTATGGCAAATAATATTCATCTGGTGCAGGAGCTCCTTCGGCAATATGGCAGGAAGAGAACCTCTCCCAAGTCTCTCATGAAGATTGATTTCAAAAAGGCCTTTGACTCTGTCCAATGGAATTTTC